>JANHGB010019282.1:0-52482 GCA_026283785.1 Coracopsis vasa
CCCAGAAACCAACCGTATCCTGGGCTGCATCAAAAGGAGCGTGACCAGCAGGTCGAAGGAGGTGATCCTGCCCCTCTGCTCTGCCCTCATGACACTGCACAATTGTATGATTCTGTATCAAAGTTATATGCTTGTCTGTGACTCTTTCTGTGTATTTGCTGCTCAGTAATATAATATCACCTGCTCAGTAGACTGTGGTAAATATTTGTACTGCCACACTGAATCTGCTGATCAGCACATCTTCTCCCCTTTTGTTTGTTTATAAGTATAATATACCTCCAAGTAAAGCAACTGAGATTTAAGTAAATTAATCCTAACAATCATCACACTGTAATGGAGTGTTTTTCCCTCTGTGTTTTTGCATTTATTTAATGATCTCACCAGCAAAGTCTACAGTTGCTCATGGTGTTTTCACACATCTACAGAAGTGCAGAAGATGCATAAAATACACAAGTTGATGGACAGACAGTTATGATGGAGAGTAACAGACAACATACCTCCCTATTCCAGCATACCTCCTAAATAATACTTTTTCTTCTGGTACAGATGGTTTTGTTCAATGTGAAACCACTGAGGCTGGTTTAAAAGCTGAGACTCCACAGCTCACAGATAACACTGGAGTGGCATTTCTGTCTTATTCCTAGATCTAGTTCATCATGAGTCTGAGGCAAAAAAAGTCCAACAAGCACTGTAAACAATGAGGTTTGGGAAAATAATCTCATCGACCATTTAATTTTCACTTAACTGCAGTCCGAAAAGGCAAGATGTAACATGTTTTTTCCTTCAGTGACCGAGCCACTTTAATCTTTGGCTACAGTTTATCAGCTGTCCTTTTCGAGCCTAGATAATTTGTGTTTTGACTTAAAAATAAAATACTGTCTCCTCTGATTCCACACAGGTGCATCCTTTCTTTTTGATTGCAGGTCAAGGAAGGCTCTAACTACATTCTACACAATAGAAGTCTCTGAATTGCTATGTAAACTGCTAGGAAAATTAATGTATTCAAGGCTCTGCAAACCTCCTTCTTCCTTAATCCTCATTTCGGGGTTGGCAAATCTTCTTTTCCTTGGTGGCTCTACCTCTCCTGTGCAGTATGTATCTTTAATTACGTTTTGCTATACATAATCCAATCCATCCAATGTCGTATATGTGACAACACAGAAAATTGCTTCATAGCTAGGATGACAGTTACGCTGAAGGAAAGCTGTCAGGAATACACAGAAATACTGTGTTGTTTCCTGCATTTTGAAAGACTCAGGGATCAGAGGTAAAAACAAAACCAAAAATCTGAACTATTTCAGGTTTCATTAGTTTCACATAGTTATGTTAACTTGATAATGAAAAAAGGCAGTAAAAAATACTTGAAATTTACTGTGAAACCTTCCTTAACATTATGTTCACTTGCTCTCTGGAATTGTACATACCACTTTTCTCCTGCTTTGCTTCTCAGACAGAAAGCTTTCCCTGAAAAAGAAATGCCTTTTGCCATTGCCATGCATTTGTACAGCGTGTTTCACAAGGTCCACAGCAGCTGGGATCTTTCAGTGGTATGGAAAAAAGTCAGTTAAAAAATATTGCTTTACCAGGAAAAACACATTCCATAGGCTTTCATGCAGCAATCATCCACTAGGACTAATTTGAATATATGAGAAAATTAATGGCTTTTGAGGGCTGCAGTGGCAATCGAAGGAACCGCCTGGGTTGAATAGGGAATCAAAAACAATGACGTACATTACATGACGGACCATTGCCTGCGCAGGCTGAAGATGATATTGGAAAGTTACTTTTACAGCTGCTAAGATGATGAAGGACTGCTGTCCAGATGAGACAACATTTCTGGAGTATCACTTGGGAACAAGGAGCATCTGGATTTACCTTGTCATTTGGATCATGCTATAGGCTCCTCCAAGCAAGCCCAGGGTGCCTTGAGTTTGTGAGAGTGTATTTTGCCTTGCCTTGCAGTAATTATATAAATACTGTACACAGCATCTAAGCATCATCCCCTTTGGAGGTGTTGCAAGTTGGACAGGGATTAAAATCAAGATGTTCCTAATAACTAATCATTTTCAAAACTGTTAGCCAAAATGCTTTTAAAATCAAACCCGTGTTGCAAGTACGTTAGCAGTGCCAGGCATTTTCAGAGCTGCCTTGAGTCTTACATGCCATTAAAACATTTGATGGGAGTGGCCTTAAACATGGTCCTCCTGTTATACTGTCTGTTGCTGTATTTCTGCCCTAGACAATTAAGCCAGAAATTTCCTTTTTTCCCTGTCTTCAAATTAAACTCTGCTCACATTAATCTGCTCCATATGGTCATTAGCTGAGTTACATTTCATATGCAGGATAATAAGATGGGATTTATTGTAGACAACCCACAATTCCAGATGTAGCTGCATGGTCATGGGTTGAAAAAGTCAATTCCCCTCTCTGCCCCCACTTCATTCCTTGTCAGATATTGCTTCTGAGTAGCCGAGTAATATGCCAATGCAGTGTGACAGAGAGCACAGAAGAATGCACACCATAAATGCCAAATTAATAAACCTGGTGGTTTTCCCTGATGAAAAAAACTGTCAGCTTATATTCAGCTATGGAGAAGAAAATATAGCACAAGTGAACAATAGGTAGGGATGGGAGGATTACAAATTTCTCAGCTCTAAACACATTATCTTAAATAGACAAGTCTTTCTTCTCTCTTCATCTCTCCTTTTTCCCCCCTGCAATTATTTTGCTCAACAATGAATACTCCGCTGCCTGCTGCAGTGTAATGAAAAAGAGCAGCTGTGTGTCGATGTTTCCACAGTAATTGAAGAAAAAGGCAAATAGTCTTTACTTTTTTTTCCTTTCTGTAATCATGCTCTTCTGATATGAGTGGTGGGTTATAGGCATTTATTCCAGTGGATGTCAACAATGATATGGTGATTAAATTTTATCTTGTCACATCTGTTTAGAAATACTACATAATCCTTAAAAAAATCTAGGTTGTGATTGCTTATTAGCTGTGTCATGGTTTATAGTACTCTCCAGGATCATAGAATAGTTAGTGTTGGAAAGGACCCCAAGATCACCTAGTTCCAACTCCCTTGCCATGAGCAGCGACCCCTCACACTAGACCATGTCGCCCAAGGTTCTGTCCAGCCTGGCCTTGAACACTGCCAGGAATGGAGAATTTACCATTTCTTTGGTCAACCTCTTCCACAGTAAGTTTTAATTTATATGGTTGAGGTCTATTGACAGGATTATTGAAAAAAATATTGTCTGATCCTGATGATATAATGTGTTGAATAGCACACTTCATTATAAAACTGAATTTACTAGGAATGAGAGCTGGAAGTATACTCCCCATGACAACTAATGTCAGTGTGTTTACAAGCTCTTTGCATATTCTAGATTACCCTACTCTGAACAATGGATATAATTATTATAGAAACATCAGCTTCACAGTGTTTTCAAGTTTGGGGAGGGGGCCATTATTTATTTTGTGCATCTTTTCCCTGCAGCATCTTTGCATTTAAGGAGGTGAATGGGCAGTTGTTGCAGTGAAAACAAGAGAACCCCAGGGCTGATGAGCTTTTAAGTGCCTTCGGTCTGCATTTCCAGCTGTCAGTATGGAAACACTTAGAAGAGATAGAGCATGGCAGGGAGAAGGTTATCATGTTTCCTATTTCTTTTTTCAATTATGGAAAGAATACACAGGGTGACTCCTTGTCCTCTACAATCCACATACCCACAGATCAGGTAAATCTGCATTTGCCAATGCCTTCCTGGGAATGGGCTTCTGGAATGAGATGCCAGCCAGAAGTCAGTGTAACATCCTTACATCAGTTTAGGCATCCAATCTTTGTATGCTTATCATTAATCCCTACCTCCATGTTAAATTTTTGCCTCATATTTGTCAAAGCCTCTTGCAGGCTTCCCTCTGGTTAAGCTATAATCTAACATGTTTGTGAAGGTGGACTCCTGTGCCTGAAGAGTGTGGGTCTGCATGGAGGGGTGCATGGGCTGGAGCCAAGGACTGCAATCTGTGCCTTCTTATTTAGCTGTATAGCACCTCTCACATGTATTTGATTTTTGGGGTGTTGCCATAGAAAAGTATTAATGAAAAGTATTAATGAAGAAAAACACAGCAGAAAGTTGAGCAAGTGCTTTGGAATGGCTAAATTCTTTTTTCCTTTTTACAGGAGTTAAAGGAGCCAGCATTTGCCTACTTGGTTTTTAGCCAGTAACTTGACCGAGAGCAATTCTCTGGGTACGCACAAAACTCAGAAATCTTTGGCAGTGATATATAGTTAAATAGAAGAGGCTGACACAGATCCGGCTGATACAGCTGTATACTTGTGGGGTTTTCTGCCATTTCAGAAGTGGGGTTTGTTTTACCTCACTTTGTTGTGATTTGTTCCTCTCCAGCTACCAATTTTAGAGATTGAGAGGTTTTAACATGATGAGAACTCCAGGGAAATAACAACAGAATTGCTTATACCGTTTCTTTTGGGACTACTTCTGTGTTTTGACTCTAATCCCAGTGTTTTGGTCGCGCAAATAGAGATTATGTGAAAGAATACAAATGATGTTAAGCTACGTAATTCCCTCTCTCCTGTGAGCACAGACTGGCAGCACCTAATCTTTCAGATGTAGGAGATCAGGGGAGGCTAAATGGAGATTTCTTTTCAGTGACATTAGGCTGGGCTCCCTTTTGGATTTGTGTCTGATCAGCAGATTTGTGTCTGTAGGTTAACAGCAAAGAATCCTCAGCAGTGAAGGGAGCAATCTGCAGGGAGGCTTCAGTTCTGCACCACGTGCGTTATGTAGCACCTATCACCAGTATTCAGCCAAAACGTATTAGAAGACAAAACCTCCACCATGCACTTATCAAAAAGGGTGTATGAAATAGCAGGGTATAGGAAGGCAGAATATTGTACCTGCTTGTCGGTGTGGTGGCAGAGCTGAAGGAAGAGCACAAGCTTTCTATCTGTGGCTCCATCAGTAGCAAAGCTGACAAGACCTTCCTGTCACATTGAAACTAATGGCAGCTTTGCAGTTTTGCTTGAATGAGAAGCAGGCATTTCATAGAAGTAACTTGTGAAGCAGCTCATAATACACCACCAACCTTGGCATGCCAAAATTAGTAGCGAAATACTTGGGGATTTCTTCTTTCCTCCCTCCAGCATAAGTACACCTCTTCTGTAACCTCATCTTTCCAGTTCTTGATTTCTAACGTGAACTCCTTTTCAGTGGTCAAAATGAGTGAAGCTCCCATTTTGTCAACAGTAGAAACAGCTTACTCCTGAGGCTGTGCTCTGAATCTCTTCTAGATGGGATAGGATGAAGACTGAGGGAGGTCTGCAGAGGAATGTGTCCAGGGCACACCTCATATCTTCTCCATACTTTCAGAGCTGCCCAAAGAACCACCATATCACAGGTGACTGGCCAAAACAGGCATGTACCATTGCTTCACAGAGAGCTGAATGGAAGAGACAGACCTGAAATGAGAGCTGGAAAAAAGAATAGAGCAGAAGGTAGAGAAAGGAAATGATTTATGGCTATCTAACAAAGCTAAGGGTGATAATAAAAGCCTGATTTAGTGGAATGGACATAACAGAAGCAGCAGGGAAAAGAAGGTCCACTGATAAATGAGGGGGATAATCAAATTAACCAGAATTTTGTAATGTCAGGGTTAATAAACCATTATCTTATAGCAGTCACCAGAATAGAAAAAAGGTGAAGAGGTATGAGGGATTATGCATTAATGAAGACCTAGATAATAGGGAAGAAACAGTTCATTGAAGTAATGGAATAATATTGTGGAATTTTTAGGAGAAAGTTTTAGTTAAGAGATGAGATTAATAAAAAGGTGTTGAAATCTCTATCATTTTTCAAATTCAAGCTACGAAGTGTTCAGGAAAGCCAAGAAAAATCGCTGACATAAAAGGGCTCAATTCAAGGGCTGATGGAGATAACAGTGTCCATTAACAGTGAGAGACCGTTACCATGTCTTCAGCAGATTTGGATTCAGACCTAAGCAGGTCATGTGGGGTGCTCATTCCTTCAAGGTGAAGACACTCCTGGACTTTCTCCAAAATAGCACTCCAATGGGTGATAAAATTTTAAGTTCAAAATCTACTTTCTTATCTGCCATGTGACTCTGAAGTTGCTCGTAGTTAAGCATGGGCTTTGCTCAGCCTGAGCCCGATTGCTCTGCAGCTTTCAAGACTGAACCCATCTGAATTTGGTATTCCCATCTTCCCAAGCTCTGTAGTCCAAATGTGCTGGTAGCCAATGCACGAGAGCTGTCACATTCTGTAACATGCCTTTTCCAAAAGGGAAGGAGTGAACTAGATCCATAAACACATTGTTACAAATGAAGAATTCAAATTAGGGTTATTTGTTTTGCAGAAGATTTATCCTGCCCCCGTGTCCATAGCAAGAGCCATCAGTTTATGATCAAGGTAAAATGTAGTAAAAAACATGAGACTGGTAACTGATTCTTTTAGTAATACCCTGCAGACTACCTGGAATTCTTGACACACATTATAACTGAATACTGAAAATGTGGTTTCTATGGACATAGGTTTATACCTGTGTTAAAAAGAAAATATCTTGATGATGATTTTAGTGATTTTCACGCAAAAGGATTCCTGCATTCAGATTACAAATGAACAAAAGAGAGAAGAGTGGGAACTACAAACTGCTTTCTAGCTTGACATTTATTTTATATCTGGAATTGATAGACAGATCTGTGATTGCTAATTAGGAAGGGGACAATTCCTTAGCTCGGAAGGCATTTCTATTCAAATTCATTTATATCCACATTAAAAGAGGATTATGAAAGTGTTTACCTTTTTATGTTCCAGTTAGCAACCATATTCACAGCATCTCAACATTTAAAAGATTTTTATGCACTGTCTGGAAAATGATTTGTATCGATAGCTTTTCTTTTATAAACTGTATTAAAACTAATGCCATCAGACGTTCTGCTGTTGGCAAGAGGCAATTCAAATACTAATCCAGTTGCGTGCTTATGGGGGAGAAAGTGCATGTAGGCACCTTATATCCCCAACAGGGTAAGGTTACTGGAACTGAAGGGTGTTTTGCCTAAGGATATTGGTTTTTCCTAAAATGTGAATTTTCCTGTAATGCATTGCAGCTGTTATCAATAGGAAGACTGTAGGGAGTTCCCTGTGGAAGCAGAGCTGCAGCTAGCTAGGAATATTGCAAGGGGTACTTTGCGGCTGCTGGCACTGCTGGCTGGAATTTAGCTAGCCCCTTCTTTCTGTCTGTCACCGTCCTCTTGGTCAGAAGGTGGCTGGAGACAAACCTCCTTTTCTCCAGCATATCAGCATTACTTGTGCTATTGGATTTCCTTTTGCTTTTGCAAGTTTATCTGGAAAGCCTTGGATGCATGCCTAGAATTCTCTGGCTCTGTCACTGCACTGTAGAGCTGCTCTGTTACTGGACCCCTGATGTCTTCAGTGATGAGGGACTATGTGTATAGTACAGAAAAATAATTCCTCAGTCCTGATAGTCTGATATCATCCTTTTCCCTACTTCCTTCATTTCAGGTAACTCATTAGTGAGTTGTAACAACCCTTCTTGCTTCCTG
Organism: Coracopsis vasa; assembly: GCA_026283785.1. Lineage (NCBI taxonomy): Eukaryota > Metazoa > Chordata > Aves > Psittaciformes > Psittacidae > Coracopsis > Coracopsis vasa. Next base: position 7,598 of record JANHGB010019282.1, read on the forward strand.
TTTTCAGTTACTATAAAGGAAATTTAAGTAGTAATTAGGTCCACTAAGGACATGTACTAAGTCTTCCACTAGACTCGAAGCAATAGTTTAGTTTGTGGTTACTTGGCTCAGAAACAGACCCAGCCCAGCAGTTCCATCCAAGAGGCAGTCATGCTGAAAAGCAGAAAAACTCCAACAGTTTTTATCAAATTCCAGAGAGATTTGCAGTTTTTCTGAGCAGTCGGATGCTTGTGGGAACACATTTCATCCTACCAGAAGCTTCACATTAGTTTAATGTTAGCTTCATGCAGAATATGAGTTTTCTGGGATTGGACAAGTGGATAGGAATTCCACAGTTTTTATCTGAGACTTTTTCTATGATCATCTAATGATTTCGCTCTGTTTGTATGAGTTACAAACTTTGTGAAATACATGAATTCATTTCTATTCAGGCTAAGAGAGATGTGCTCATTTAAGTCCATAGTTTTTAAATGAATGACTGCTCTTCACAAACCTGGTCACCTAAGGAGCCATTCCTTCCTGCACAACATGCATTTTATTTTTCAAAGTCTCCTGATAAAATGATTGTATTGTTCCTCTATATTAAATACTAATTCATTTCAACTGAATTGTCTTCTTTTTTTTTGTCTGAAGTGCTGTCAAATAGAATCTCAGAAATTACTTTTCTTACTAGAGGGGGAAAAAAGCTTTCACCAACCTGTACTATCATTCTTACCTGTTCTGAAAGCAAAGTGTCACTAGAAATTCTTTAAATTAAATTTGAAGAGGACTGATGTATTAATTTCATTTCAGTGTGATTTATAATCCACTTACCTAAATTTCTAAAACTACTCATACATAATTACACATACAAATTCAATGGCATTTTTTATTTTGTTGTAGGCCTTGTTTGATGGTACTGTGCTGTTAAAAATATCAGCACATTCCTGAACTTCTGGCTCATGGGGTGACACATTCAGTTAATATGCTATATGAGTGACATGAATGCATTGCATCCATTCATAAAACCTGTTCATTAAATTTTTAATGTTTTTCTACAGGATACAATTTGTTTCAACATGTTACAAATATTGAGTAAGAAAGCTTAAGCACTGACGACTTAAGTTTCTAATAGTCTATTTCTAGGTAAAGGTTTTCAAATGTATGATGGTATCATACTTTTCCAGTATACCTTTCATCCTTCTAGTGGGTGGTATCATTCACTAGAACTCCCATCTCTGCTATTGAAAGTCCCTATGTTCAGGCATCATTTGATGGCCTGATTCTAAAACATTTGAGCCCTCCTGCTTGGGGGTTGCATTCAGTACATTCAAACACCAAACACATTCAAACATGTTCAGTATATCCAAACACCAAATTTTCCATTTCTACTTGGAATTAGAGAAACCAAACGTTTAAACAATATTCCTAATACAGAGAAAGGCAGTATGTGCTATATATCTAGGTTTCCCTCTCACTCATGATTATAATCCTTATGCAGATAATTTTGGTAATCTTAAGATTTCAAGATATCTTGAAGGAGTCCTACATGCAACAGAGTAGACAATACAAAGGCAAGACCTCTGTGGACAACGCTAATAAGACAGCATATGTAAAATGTTCACCTGGAGACTGTATTGATCATGATTTGACTCATACCTGGAATAGAAGATCATCTTAATCATAGATGAAAGAATGCCAGTACTACTTAAATACAAAGAATGATTGGAAGGGGTCAGAAGGGAGGGGCATATGTATGTATATACATATATATATAGCATAAATGTATAAATTAAGAGGTTGGGAAATTTTACGTTAGGAAGATAATTGCAAGACAGTGGTACCAAGCATTTCCAAAAGTACTTACCATAAGAACAGCAGTACTGTGTTATTTAGCTGCTTCAGTATGGTTTTTGAGCCTCTAGGGAAAGAGAAAAAGCAGGGCTGTGATAATAGCATAACAAAAATAAACTTAACCAGCACAGAAATGAAGTTACAGGCCAAGATGAGGACACACACTCTTGTTTACAAGTCTTGCATAAGACTGGTGGGGATGAATGTACAATACAAGATCTGTTCCGCTGCTGTCTTGCTACAAGTCTGAACTAGGCCTGGCAAAAGGGTGAAAATATTACTTGGCAAAGGCTTCAAGTAATTCAAAATCTGTTTTGGCTTCAATGATGGTTACAATGCAAAATGGTGATTTTTAAATCCTGAAAGATTAGGAAAGAAATACTTGGGGAAAAAAAAATACTTTACTTGGAAGCTCTTTTCTGAATAAAGAAAACATTTCATACTGAAAATATTAGAAGATACAATAACAAAGAACTGAAAAAAGATGCAATTACAGCTATAAGAAATTCATTTCACAATGTCAAAATGGCACCTAGCTTTGATCTTTTCAGCATTAGTATTGAAGAACAGGAGAGTTGCAAAGATTTGGAAAAGGGAGAGAGCACCTCTGCTCTAGAGGAGTAATGTACCAAGAGGAATAGGAGGATTAGAGGGGCTTCTGACCATGCCAGCTCAAGTGGGTGCTGCTTGCTTGGAAGATGAGGATTGCAGTATCAGAAATACTATCCTTTTTCCAGTGTCTCCCTCCATGCCCTGCTCCAGGCGCAGGTTTAGTGTGCATGGTGGGCTGCTTTCCCTCTCGTGCTCTCATTAAACAGATCTTCAGTTCATGCTTGCATCTCTTAGTATAGTTGCTGTCACCAATAATATATTCTCTTTGATTCTCTTTCTCACTTTCTTCCCTCCATAGACCTCCAGAAGACATCGGGAAATTTGCATTTCTATCTTAACAATGCAAGACTTGGGAATAATGAAGACAACTCAGGACACATGCAACTGGGAATGGCATCACCGACAAGTCCTATTTGACATATATGCAGGTGTGCCCTACATAGCTCCTTTGGCTCACACAGCTCCCCAGTCAGTCAGACTCCTCTTGTGATTATAGCCATTCAGTTAGGATTTTCAAAGCAATCTCTGCATACCTTTAATGAAATGGGAGAAGTCAGTACTCTTCCATTCCATCCTTCTCCCACCCGCAGCAGAGAGATTTACAAGGAAATAGGCTTCTTAAAAATAAGCATTAAAACAGCTGGAAAGTGCTGGAAATGTTAACATAATTGTATCACACGTTATCACACTTTACGTCAAAAGTGGTTTCAGGCACACCTATATCATTCTACACGGGAGACTTGTTACTTGGAAAGCTAGGCTTTGGTCTCTTTTGGGTTCCTTTTTTTGTTTTTGAAAGGAAAATGGGTGGTTTAGTTTCAACATTCAGTTTTAAAATGCTGCCTGCGCGTACTATCTTGATACATGATTTGCTTTGGAAGACTTTCCAGACTTTGCTGATTGCATCCAAGGGTTTCCTCAGTCCGCCAACATACATCTAAAGCAAGCAAAGCATTTAGTCACTCCAGGACAGTTGCAGGTGTGCCTGAAATTAAGCTTGTGCTTCAGGTTTTTTGTGCCTAAGCTGGTGACAGAACACCTCCAAAGATTAAAGCCACAGTTTCAGTGTGCCGTCTCTAACAGCTGCTGCTTCTGAGGCTGTTCAGTAAAACAACAGAATTTGCCACTCTGTTTCTCTGGTGTTTGCTGATGGATTTTTAAAATAAAGATTACTAGAACGATGTCGTTGTACTTCTCATTCTCATATTAATGTAATGGATTGCTTGTCAGCAAAAAGGAGCAATGAGCCACAAATGGCGTGACAATGGAGAAAACACATCAGCTTTGTAATGACGGAGTTAAATCTGAGGTGTGACTGTCTTTGCTATTCAGAAAGAATGCCACTCAGATTGAAAATACAACCTCACAAGAAAGCTAAAGAAAAAACTCGTGCTTAGAACAACCTTGAGTCCACATGCAGATATCCAGCATCCCAATGGGAAAAATCTAGCTCAAATATTGTAGATAAATACACTTGAGTTCAGTGCAAGAGTAAAATGTAATTCTATCAACACACATAAAACCCCTAAAGGATGGTATAAAGAGAACTTCTTTCTGATCACAAACAATTAGCAGCTGGCTGACGTCCCACAGTAGGAAGACTGGCATCCTTTTTTACATTTTATTCTAATGAGTGCAACTGTGGAAATAGCATTATTATCTATGTAGGCCCCAGTCCAAGACAGCACTTAATCTTATCAGCGAGAGTTTTAACCCCAACATACGGCTGAGGCAAATAGGTTAGTAAGATTAAAGAGCGATTAGTTGTTCGCAGCCATGGTTCAAGGAAGTGTCTGTGCGTGCAAAGAACGCTTTGCCGTGTAGGTCCTGGAGACATCCAGCCCAAGTTGTCTTGTTGGCTTTCCTCTAGGAAGGATTAGGGAGTAGGGATAGTGCCTGATGAAGGGGCAGCATCCCCAGGACAGTGTAGGCTCTTGGGAGTGGCTGGAGGAGAAACAAACTAAACCAGCAATGACCAAAGTAGCAAGTGGCACAGTATCACTTCCTTTGGCCTCTCCCTTTGTTTGCCTTACAAAGCCCAGGTTTGTCATACTGACAACTGTTTCAGTGCCTCAACAAGTTGTAGCTCAGGCTACACAGGCTTTACATCTTTCTCTGACTTGTCCTTTGGAGGCCCTGCAGCAATGCAAAGAAATCACCAAGAAAATAAAATTGGGCATTTACATTTTGGATATGTAGTGTATTTTTTGATCTGAAAAGGAAACCTGGTGGGAAGCAAATGAGAAGTGCAAGTAAAGCCAGCCAGTACATTAATTCTCACTATTTGTTTTGGGGTGGGGGGTTTTTGGTGAAAGGCAACTTGGTGAGAAAGCTTAGTTTTCCCTCCTGTGTGTCAGTATCTCCTGCAGCGTAGCATTTACCTGTAGGTTCACAAATTATCTTTGCTTTAATAGCTGTGTCTTCCAAGCTGTGCTAAGGTTTCTTATTCATTTTTCCCCCTTTGAAATTGTTATCATCTTGCACATTCACCGTTTGTTTTAATCTATTGCATGGCTGCCTTTGCCTGACCATTGGGTCTAGCTGAAACAATACTAGAAAAGTTGTATTTGTTAACTCCTTATGCTTTCTTTTAAATTATATATCCTTATATCCTCTTTCTCTAAATGTCTTTTGTGACAGCAGTACTATATTTTCAGAAGACTTTTAAAGTCCTTGATTTTGACCTTGGAAAATTATTACCCTTTTGCTTATGGGGATTTTTTTAAGGTACTGTTCCTTTTTCTTCTTATGCAAGAAAGAAACAGAATTCATACAAATAGAGAGAAAGCCTTAAAAAATCAGGTGTCTTGACCTTTTACCCTTCTGTTACAGCCCTGTTGTATGACTTGGAGTCTTTCATCTGATTTAGGAACAGTCATGATTATTTTAGAACAGTTTAGAGGGTTCCTGCCCAATTACTTCATTGCAACATCCCAGCTAAGCAGCTTTTCTAGGCTGTGTGAAGGCTTTTGTCCACTTAGGAAAGCTAGCCAGGATATTCTGAAGCACCTTCCATCAGGACATGCTGCCTTCAGGAAAGCTGGTGGCAGAGACTGGTAAAACAAACTTCAGTTAAGCTACACCATCAGAGAAAGAGAAATAAAATTAATTTCATGAAACTTCCAATATTCCCATTCACAGATCCACCCCCAAATGGCTTTCTAATGCAGTCTTTGTTCTTTTGTCATCAGAGACATCTGTTCTTTACGTTGTCAGCTACATGTTTGGCATACAGTATTTGAAAGAGTTTTCATTGGGTTTCATTTATCTCAAGCCATAGAGTCATAGTAAATAACCTGTACAGTTATGTCGAGGTTGAAGCAATATCTCCTAATGTGATTACAAGCCCATAAAAGCCTAAGGCACATATGCAGGTCCATAATGCAGTATTCATCACCACAATAACTAATTTAGAGCTGCCTGCTGATTCTACCTGGTTTTCGTTAAAATACATTGAAACATCTGTCTTTTTATTCTCCCTTTTAGACACCTATGAAATCCATAGGTCTGCTCTGGGCTGGTGCATTCCATATCACTGGGACACAAGCAGGTGGTCACATTACTTACAGCTGATGTTACCTGAAGGCAAGCCAGAGTTTACAATACCCATATTGAAATATTACTTCTTCCAGACCCAATATTATTTAGACTTTAAAGAAACAATATATTGGGCAGATTAAAGCTCCTCACTGATAAGAAAAATCAAATCAGCCAGATTTGGTAGCTGAAGTGTTGTGACATATATTTGCTTATCCTTCTTCTTTTTTTTTCCCCGATGATCTAATCCATAATCCTTAACTCTAAAATGCAGGATATTGTCTTATCTTTTTGTCCAAGATTTGAATGGTATGTGCTGTTCTGTGCTCTGGAGAGCCTAAATTGCCGTTTATAAACCAGTTGTGTAAGCGGCCTTATATTCTTGTCACCTTGAGAGCGGCTGAAGGTGCACAGAAGCCTTGGCACACCTTCACATATCCTTGCGGCATTTTACAACAAATGTTCTTGAGACAGAAAGAGCCGAAGTCACATGCTGGAATAGCTTAAAGGATATGCAAGATGTGCCAAAAATGTGGTGTTTCTCAGAGCAATCCAGCCCAGCCCAAAGGCATTATTTAATGCGCTCAGCACCCCATAAGGCCCTTGTGAGAGGTTACAATTGGTTAAAGACCCTGTGCAAAGCCCCTGTAGAGAAACAAGTTTAACGCAGGGAAAAACCTGATTCAGTCCCCTAAAGGCAGATTTTGGCTTGGAGTCAAAAACACAAGAGCAGAAATTCTCCCCACCTGCCTCACTGATCAAGGGACACTTTACCTGCTGTTCACAATACAGACCAATGTCACCTGCACTTTTCCTGCCAACAAAGTTATCAACTCAGCTTTGATATTTATTGCTGGAGATGTAAAAAGTATGAATACTCCAAAGCAGTTTTTCTGTCTCAAACTCAATTTGCAGCACGGGCTGCAAAGCTCACATAAAACATCCTTTTCTTCCATTTGGCAAATTGAGTTCCCACTGGATTTCTTTCCTCCACTTCAGAGAAGGAATGGGGTGTTTCTCCCACATAGATTATTTGTGCAGACGTTCTCATCTCCGTCATAGCCCCAGCTCTCCCCTTCACTTGGTTTAGCCTCCTTGAGCCCCAGTTGGGGGACAGTGAAGGAAGCCCCGTTCCAAGCTGAATTATTTTCCTCACAGGATCTTCAAAAGGACATGGGAAAGGGATCCCTCTAAGAGCCTGCATTTAAAAATTCCTCTGTACACTGTCCTAAGTGATTGCCCTGGGTGAACCTAAAAGACATGGGTGATGTTGAAGTGGTTATGGAACTTTCTGAAGGGAGATTTCTGCTTTCGCCATTAGTTGCCTTCATGGTCCACAGAGCAGAGGTTTAATTTAAACTACAAATATGAGATACCGCAGGCTGAGCTAGAGTGCCTGTGGTGATTTTGTGAGATTCCTGATGGAATCTCCTCTCCCCTAGGTATCAGTCAGCAAAATCTGCAAAATACACACTGCTCAGGACTAAAATGTATGCAGCCTTTTTTTTTCTTTTTTCAGGTATTTCAGATGCATTTTTTGCTCCGAGCATACTTTGCTGTTAATACACAAATTGATGATTCTAATAAAAATATCTGAGTTCTCAGATTCTCAAAAAAAATACACCTCACATTGATCAAAGTGTGGCAAACAGTGTAAGAAGCACTGATTTTAAGTTATGCACCATAGAATCGATTTGGAAATTTCAAAATACATCACGAGACAACAACTTTGAAAATGTTCCAATCAACCTTCAAATGGCTCAAAAATCCCTCCATTCTGATTTTGCCCTGTCCTTACTGATGCCATAAGGACTACCAACAAGGTGCTAATGAGGATTTTTTTGTGTGTGCAAGTGGGGACATATCTCTTAACAAAGAATTTGACTAATCTGACAAGGTCGCTTCTCTATAAGCAGCCAAACATCTGTCAGCCTGTAATGACTTCTTCTGATCAATAATGACATGGCCAGATTTGAAATTGGCAAGCTGGAGGCAAAAGGCTTTGTACCATGTTACTAATCTCCTGAGCTCTCCAGTCTCCTACGAGGTGCTGCTTTCTAATGAATACATTCTTCACTGAAAATGACAAATGGCTTCAATTAAAAAGAGATCTTTGGGAAAACATTCCTGTTGTTGAATGAACGATCCTACAGTATTACTCATTTATTCTTTTAGGCCACCGGAGTTAATATGCCAGTTCTATAAATTAAAAGATTCTGTGTTAATCGTGAAGAAAGATGCCTGGGAGCAGCATCACCTTGGGATGTGAGCCTTTCCTTTTGCAGTTCCAATGAAATGGGAAGCACAGCCTGGGATTAAGAGAGATGTGCCTCCAGAAGCTCATTGGCATCTACAGAATTGAAGCCCTAGCTCTCTAAGGGCTTTGCAGTCGTTACCAGTGCCACTTAGAAAACACAGCAAGGATTGCAGACAATGCAACAGTAAGGGAAATCAGTGGGCTTAGTTGCCACAAGAGAGGAAAAAGCTCAATGTCCTCTTGTTACTGTGAAGCAGCAGGAATGAGGCAGAAATGCCTGCTCCTGCAAAACTGAGCTTTTAACAAGGGAGTTTTGCCTCTTTACTCCTCCTTCCAGATTATTTTTCATGCCGTCACCTGCAACACAAGCACCTTCTTTCAGCACTGGTTGCTGGAAACAAATGGAAAACTAATGCAGGAGTCTACGTGCACAATAGCTTGCTTTGTGCACCCCACAGACCTTCTGACCACTTCGATTGTGAGCTTTTCAAAGTTAAGCTTTTAATTCAGACATTCAGGGTCTGATCCTGACATTCCTCTTGAAGCCTGAGGTCCTTCAAAAGCTGTGCAGATAGTAATGTTCATCATAGATGTACACACCAAGCAATCCTGAGTCCGAGTCAAAGAGTAGAATGTGCAGGAGGTGAAGAGGAGAGACTATGCTAGAAGAATTATAAATCCTTGTCTCCATTTTAAGTAAACTGTATAGAAGCATGTCATTGTGGTAGGGCAACAAGAAAAGTTTACTGGCTCACCTAATTTGATTATGCTTAAGTTTGCTTCTTAAGCATTCTTAAGCATTCTTGAAGGAGATGAATGGGAACAGAGAGAGACTCTATAGCAGCACCAAAGCTTTTTGGCCTGAGGTCTTCAGATAAGCAGAGGCTTATGGAGGATTTGCACCCACTCTGCAGCCCCCAAATCCTCAGCGCTCATCAGGCTCTGACCAGCTATCCCAGCATGACTTTGAGCAGACCCACCAATTTACATCCCACTCTTGTTTCATTGCTGGAAGCCACAGGAGCACCTGACAGATCACCTCAGCCTGTGCTGCCCTGACTGATGTTGCACAAGGAGGTTCACATCTTATTCTCTATCTTTGTTACATGGAACATGAAATCCACCTTAGCAAGATATCTGTGGTATAATTTATTTCAGCTTTGTTACAAATTTGAATTCTCTGATGCTTCTTTTCTACTGTATGAAGTGCTGAGGAGTCTGTTCAGATTTGCAGTTCACTGATCTGTGCTGAAAGTATCTATTATGATAAGCAGAGGAATGAATGGAAGAGAAAATTGTCTCTCAGCACTCTCAGAGAGGTGAAGTTCTCAAGAGCAGCAATCATGAAAGTTATAAAACAGCTACGTTTTGCAAGTGTAGGTCTGAGCACATTTCCCCATCAGCTCTAGTGAACTGCATCATACTTGGGTGTATCTGCCAGTATATTAATGTCACTATTAATCAACTGATAGAAACAGGGCGTCTGCAGAATCCCAGGGTGAGAGAAACAAGCACCAGCAATGGGATTCAATTCAATAGTAAATGTATTCATTTTCACTTGGAAGCAACTACACAGAGCAATCTGAACTGTAATTCAGAGATGTTAGGAACATTCAGAGGGCTTTAACCTGAAGAAGCACCAAAAGTCACTACAGTTATACTTACATAGCAGTCCAAACTGCTGTGTAAGAAGTCATTTAGAGGCTCAGGGTAGTTTGAGGATTTTCTTAATTCTTAGACCGATATTGCCAGGGCACCAGCTTTATAGTTCAGTGCTATTTTTTACATCATTTTTATAAAGAGGATTTAAAGCTCTGTCTTAGAAAAATCAAGACAACTTTTGTCCCAGCTTCAGTCCTGTAGTTTTCTAGTGCATGTACCTCGTATAATCTGAAGTACTAAGAGGGGAAAAAAGGCTCACCTTGCTAGCTAGCTTGTCTATCTCCCTGAACACATTCTCAGAGCCAGGATCCAAAGCATTGACATCCTTGCAAGTACCGCAAAATTATCACAGCAAGAGAAATATAAGAGACTCTCTGGCTCTTATATCACACCAGTGCTATCCACAGGATTTTCATCAAACCCAAACCTCAGCATAGGGAATCGAGGTTATTTGCAACAGCTGCTGATTTAGTTGATTGCTATCATGCTTGGGGGTGGCACTGTCTCTTTTCATATCTGTCAGCACTTAACAGACAAGAATGGTTAATTGTAATTAGTAACTATCACTAAACCTGTGCCAAAAATCAACTTGACTTCAGATTCCTGGCTGAAATACTAGTAGCATGTGTAAATTGTGTACATTTCTCTGCTCGTTCCTCCCAAAACCAAGCAGATTTTCTGCTTTTCTGGACAGGAGAACCCTTAGTGCTCATGAGAAATAATGTAATGGAAGAAGAGCAGAAGAGGACAATGAAAGGACCTAGATCTGATCTGCCCTTTCTTTCTCTTGCGCCACGTGCGCCATTCGGCTGCATCTTAGCACCTTGTCAGCTGTGGCAGACCACTGAGGTGGAGCAGGCACCTTTTGGAAGGGCTCTCCTACATCACTGGCTCAGGCTCTCTTGATTTTCGCAAGCTGCAGCTGTAAGTAAGAAAGTGGAGACTTCAGCCTAGTTTCCAAAGGAGAAAAGTCAGTGTCATGAGTTATCAGAACTAGCACCCAGTATATTCTACACCCTACAAAGCTGTGCAGTGACTTAGGTGTTGAAATGTCCTAGGGTGTTAGCTCAGACAGCTGACAGAGTGTAATCACCCTGATGAAAAGCAGGGCTAGCCACCACGGAAAAACAAGGTAATACTCGGACTCTCATGCATCTCCTACTGAAGGCCAGGCAGCCTGTAAGTGTCATGGATATCAGTTCATGTCAGTAACCTACACTTGAGACACCCTAACAATACAGGACTGGCTTCTATTGCGTAAAGCTTCCCTTCTTCCTTCCTCTGCTTAGGAAGTATATTGAGAAAGATGAAGTGATGCAACTGGAGTGGGAAATACAACTGCTGAGGTAAGCAGGGACGCCAGCAGTCTCAAATAAAGAGCTGGAAGTGAAAGGTGTCAAGAACAAAGAATGCTGTGAATGATTTGGACATAAAAGCGCATGACAAACTACCCCTGGAGAATCAGTAAATGCATTGTAACTCGTGTATCAGCACCTCCACGGACTCACAGTTCATTCAGAGATGACAGGTATTCCTCAGGATTTCCAAGTCACAGTGGGAAAGCAGTAGGTATACAGGTGGTTGTGAATGGATTCCTATCCAAAATAACAACAAGGAAACAAGGCAACTCGAAGTCCACACAGCTGGAGTACAGACTAGAGAAGATACACTTGAATGACCTTGAAACTAGCTGAAAGGAGTGCTGCAGCCAGCATAAGATGTCAATTAACTCGTTGTTCTAAAACTGCAGTCAGAGGCAAGCTGAGAACATGGAGGTGTCTCTTAGTTTATTTAATCCTGGCAGCGGAGAACAGCCTCTCATTTCTGTTGCTGCTTCTGACCAGGTGCATTTAGCACTTGTAGTGCTGGTAGTTCCTGGAGGAACCTGTCACCCCATCCAACGCCAAGCCCTTTGTGACCAATGCCGTATGCCTGCTCACAGGTCTAGTGCTGATTGCCCAATGTGGTGCCACTCCCCCTCTCTTTAGCCTTATTGAAAGTGCAAAGGAGAGAACCCCCTCCCATCCACAGCCTCCTCATTATGACCCACAGTGTGGTGCCCTTAAATAACACCTTTTTTATGTAGGTCTAATTGGCCAATATATAGTAGCTGTTATTGGCTCCTTTGAGTACTCACACAGCACACTGGGCGTGCCTGTATGTAATTTATCATGTCAAACTCATTTTCTTTTACATGGTATTGTTCCTGCTTTTCTTCTTCCAAAGAGTTATTATTTTGCGTGAATTTCCTTTGTAATTAAGTGCCTCAGTTGCCATTCCCAGCTATGGAAAAATGACAAAGGGGAAAAATTAAAGAGCCACCGCCTCAAATTGGTTTGCATTCATCAGGGTTGCCTGCCGTTTGTGGAGACCAGCAGATGTCAGCCTAAATTGAAAAACGCAAAAGAAATACTGTATCGTGATGTTACCATCTCCCATGCCAGATGGGAGCCTTACACAACACGGCAGGCGCAGCTAGCCAGCAGTGGTTAAAATTCAGTGTTGGAACAAGTACGGTTACACTGCATGCACCAATAGTGTGTTTTGATTATAGAACTTAATTGTATCATAGATCAATGATAGTTTAATTTATGAGGATTGATTTTGCTAATTCAAGCAGTTCAAAAGGCACTGTTAAAGCTTCAGTTCATTTAACTGTATCTGACTTAAACTTTGCTCGTGCTATCAGAAGATAAATGACTGTATATAAACTAGTACCTTCACCCCCCTATTTGTATATTTATTTCAGCATCTGTCACTAACTGTGAGTTACATTTAAATGCAAAGTGGTAGCTGGGCAGGATACAGCACTGGGCTTTGAATACTTAAGATCCAGTAACAAAAGGATCATATGATTTTTTGCACATGCACACTTACTGATTCTTCTGACGTTTTATTATTGCCATGTCCCTGAATTTCATGATAAGTAATTGTTGCACTCATATAAAACAGCAATATGACAGTTGTGAATGCTGTGTCAGAAGGAAAAAAGGATAGGCAAGCCTATTCAAGACATGGTTTATGTACACCACAATTTGCCAGCTAAGGCATAGAAACCCAGCATCCACTACAAGCAAACAGAATGTTAAGTTTCCAAGAGTCTCACAGGATTCTTTCTTTGAACATCCAGATCACATAGCCAAGGTTCACGTGAAATCCTTCACATTTACCCAAAACTGACATAACCCACCGATCCACCCCCAACACTTTCCTGTCCCTGATTTTTCAGGCAAAAGACCTGAATGTTAGAAAATCAGGCAAATGAAACCCAGCCCTCACCCAAAAAAAAACCAACCAAAACCCCCAAGTTCATGATTTTTCTACAAGTAGTGCAGTTTTTGAGTCTAGAGAATTCTTACCCTAAACGTGAAAGCAATTTCCTGAAACAAGTCGAACCACAGGGAGGGACTGGTTTGCCAAATTCAAATAGACTGTTTTCAAGGAAAAGCATTCATACACTCAACCCCAATTTCACACTGACTCTTGCTTCTTCCTTTGTCTCTTGTTTAATCTGATAAAATCAGATAATAGTCACTCTGATCTTGTGCTGCCTGTGAGAAGCCAAATTCTATGCATCTTGCTGCAATCCCTGCACTTTACAATGAATCTGAATAGGCTTTAGTCACCACAACCAGGCAGTTGACAAACATGGGTTTTCACATCTTTGTCTTAATTTTTAATCCCGTGCTTATCCTGTATCACTTACAATGGGGTTTGAGGAAGTAATAAAATCATAGAATCATATAGAATATCTCGAGTTGGAAGGGACCCATGTACTGATCTTATGAAAAAACAGGTAAAGGAGATTCATTTTTCTACAGAGACTCAGTGAATCGGGAAGGCTTCACCATGTGACAAGCATGAACTTTACAGAAGTGCTTGAAAAGCAAATAAATCATCTTTCTGTCAACAAAGTGTCATATCATAGGAGACTGCAGAATGGAAAGCTTTCATAATATCTATTCTGATTCAACAGCATTGGTCAAAAAATGAGAAGCAGAATCATGTCTATCATTATTAATTTTATGCTGCAATGGTAGGGGAAAGTTCCTCTTCCTTTCACCCCCTGCCATGCCAGCTCCTCAAGCCAGTTTTGCTTCACTTCTTTTGAAGTCAGTTGAACAGTGCCGACTCAGACCATCTGATGATTTCTTGAGCTTCTGGAAAGAACAGCAGGAAAAAATCATTATATAGTTGACATTCACAGCATTGCCAAAAACACAGGTTACAAAATAAATTCAGATCACAGAGAATGGAACAAAGGGAAAGATTAGCTCACAAATTTTAAGTTGCATTACAACAGCACTGACTGATAAAAGGAATAAAAAGCAAAATGTAGAAAATGGTCCAAAACACATTCTTTGTGTTCATTTCTGTCCCCTGTCTATTCCTGCCACATCTTTAACAATCAAAGTCAATACATTGGCAGCCAAGTAACTGTGGCTTCAAGGGTCTCTCAAACTACACAAAGAGAAGGTATAGCCAAGCTTTCCCCAGGCACGTCAGCCATCAGGTCTTTCGCAGGCCATACACTCCCAAATCTGCTGTGCAGTGACTCTCCTGTCCCCTTGGATCAGGGAGCAGGACATGCTTTCACTGGGTCTTCATGTTTGCTTTGCTGGTTTCGGGGTTTCTGAGACAGATTTACATTTCACAGGACAGTGGGAAGAGGTGATCAGACAACTCTGGGCTCCCAAAGGGAATGTCATCTTTCCACTTCAAAGCACCGTGAAGAAGTGTTCTTGCTTCCGATTAAGAACAGATCTCCCTAACATCTCCAAGCAGAGGGATGTTCTTTCCCTGGAAGTGGCAAATTGGAGTGGACAAAGCAGAGCAGGTGGGCTGATCCTCTCACCAAGTTTTCCCATTTCAAAACAACCTTCATGGACCCCATGGTGTTTCATCTTTTTGCAAGCTTTACCTGTAGAGAAGACCATCTTTTCCCAGACTTTCCCTCTCCTCTTCACGTAGCACAAGCTATAATAACATATAACAGCAGGAAAGGAATGAAGCTGTAATGATCTGTAATAGCTTTCTGCAGACTAGCACAAGGACAAATTGATCTGGCTTTAAAAAATCAGGACAGTATGAAAACATGCTTTGCTCATGATAAAAATCTTTCAGTTCTTCCCCTCATGGCATTAAACCAGTAAACCCAATATAAATTTGGGTTTAATTTTGGTCAAAGGGGTGCTTAATTCTGAACAAAGAGGTGTGTTATCAGTATAAGATAACACTGCCTAGCTAAGGAATGACTCCAAGTTACACAAAAAGAAAGTCAGTGGTAGGGCAAAAAAATATTCTCAGCGTCTCTCCTGCTCTTTGTTTTATCTTGCTCACCAGCTGGACTCATTCCCCCTTCCCTGAGAAGATCTGAATCCATTTTGGAGCATACCTTGAGTCATTTTGAAGTGTACCTTGAGCTGAACTTTAGTCCTCTGGAAATCACACAGATCTTATGGATGCTAGCTAATGAATCACTGCCCATAACCATTTCACCACTTGTATTTCCTTTTTTTTCTTAGTTGTGCTATTTTCTGTGTTTTTCTCCTTTGTTTCAGTATCTCTTGTCAAATACTGCTTTTCCTTTGTCACTTGCTGCTTTCTACTTTTGGGTGCTCTCCTCCAGCAACACAGCAGCCTCCAGTTCGCAGTACATCTTATTTCATGCCCTGTGAGGCATTTCCCTTAATGCTGACTTCTCTCACTCGAGTATGTACTTTCTTTCATCGTTATCAGGATGCATCTCACACCTAGGCTGTTGTGGGTTTTGTTGTTGTTGTTGTTGTACATTCTCACCACAGTTTCTCCTTTTCTCTGTCTCCCACTTTCATTTTCTGGTGACATTCCCAGGCTTGGATCCCACCATGCAGCCACCTGTTAAGAAGCAGAGAGTAGGAGTCTCTGGGGAACGGACTGTCACATTTATCTGCTCAGCGCTAAGTTACGGCTGTGGGCAGGTGGCGTGAAACTCATCACGGCACGAGCACAAATGTATTATTAGATTGGTATCAACGTTATAACTGTTTAAAGGGCGCAGATCCTGTAGGAGAGAGAAATTGGAAATCTCAAACAGAGCCACATGGCTACCAGAGGAACATAAGTGAACTCTTGACAGTGTAATTATACTCACCAGAGCACTCAAAAATAATTGCTATCCTTAAGAATCAAGCTGCTTGTTTTAATCTTAATGGGAAAAAATGTTTCAGATGGTATTAGTATGAAGGAAAGAGAGGCCAGGCAAAGCAAGATGCTTTCCTTTTGTTTTCATCGGGTTTGTCTTTAAGTCTTGAATTGTTACCCTTCTGTATGTCTGCACAATAAAATAGTTATCAAATTAGCAGCTGTAAATCGCAAGCTCATTCCATATGGTGGGATAAAAGGATCATGAGAACACATGTGCGATAAAGACACTAAATTTGGAGGATTTTAGATTTGCAGAAATATCTGGCAATTCATGTAAAACTGGCAACATATGATTAAATCAGAGTGATTTTCCAAAGCAAAATGTCACTATTTTCTCAAAGATTATAGCAGTTCAATAATCTGGATAGTTTTGTAGACAAATTGGGTTCACAATTCTTAGGAGAATAAAGGGAAGCTTTGTGACTTCAAAACGGGCAATTTAGATCTGCTAGCTGCAAGGAGAATTAGTCTTGTAATGCAACAGGGTGTGAAAATGAAGGCATTTTTACAAAAGGTTGCAATATTTCTGTGAAAGCATTTTTGTATCTATGTGTTTGAGAAAAGCCTCTTTAAATTTTAAAGTGTTTGTCTTCAAATGTTTTGGGGACTCCAGAGGAATACACAGGTTCAAGCTCACTGTTTGAAATGCTGTAACAAGTAGTCCCATTCCAACAAGAAAGTATTAGACATCAAAGCGATCCCAGGAGGAGAGGAAAACAGAATCATTCAATGTATTTTAAATTACTTTTCGCAATCAAAATGCATAAAGTCATATATGACACCAGATTAGGAGCTAGGGTCTCTGCAGTTACCCGTAAGTGCAGCTTTACTGAAGTTGGGTTTTATGCTGAGAGACATTGAAGTCTCTCATCTCTCTTCATCTCTGGGTGTTTGAGGCACATTCTGGTTACATGTGAAACCTACCATCTAGAAATTGTTCCTGCTCCCACTGCTTTCAAGCTGGGTGTCCCCGAGCCCAGACTGGTCAGATGGAAGTTGCAATCTGCCAGAGAAATGGGGAAGGGAAAAAGGTGCAGCCTTGAAGGAAAGCTACCCCAAAAGGAGAGCTTAATTTTCTAAGGCCCACATGAATCGGCTTCCTGGGGGTGACTGAAGTGTTATGTTCACAGGCCAGACCCTAAACAGGTGGGAGCACAACTGTTGTCTTTGTAAAGTTCATAAGAAAAAATGGAACAGAGATCAGAGACCACACAACACACACCCTTAAAAACATACACAAAGGTGTACTGAGCTGGTAGAGAAAGGTGCCGTTCCCTAGGCAATTCCTTTTACACTCCTGGATTATAGGATTAATAGGATTTGAAAGCAAACTCCCAAGCATTTGATAAATAAACCAGTGAAGCATCAGCATAATAATGATGGTGGAAATTATGCTGAATGCTGTCTGCTCCAAAGAGACATAGAAGATCAGGGCAGCATGGATACAAAAATTGAGTGCTCAAGAGATTTCACAGTGTGTCTGGAGTGAAATGACAGGAAATAAAAGCAAGTTAAAAGCATAAAACTGCATGGGATTCACCACAGAAAGATTGAAATACTGCAGAAGTACTGGCTGCTTCTGAGGTGAACCGCTGTGATTAATTCTGTCAGGTTCAAGAGACAGGTCCAACAACCTCAGCACTTGCCGCATGCTGTTCTCAGCACATGTGAGCACATGGCTAGTGCTGCAGTACTACAGAGGATAATGATCATGCTGTGGAAAGATGAAAATCCAAATAAACATTTCTCATTAAAGGCGTTAGCTGGGAAGTGGGTATATAACCAAAACCGTCATTGCCAGCACTTCTGAAAATAATTGTGGGAAGAAAGGTAGTGAAATGGATGGTGATGAAAGATTAACCTAAGACAGTCCTTTTATCACCAGACATTGTTATTTAAGTCAATAGATGAGAAGCAAGAGCTATCTAGTTCACAAAGACAGCAGTGTAACTGGTTATAGGCAGCACCCCGTCATAGCACTCTGCTTAGGAGAAAGTTACCAACATTCACACTCTTCATAGATGGCAGACATTGCTGTTCATAATAATCACACTGGTTGCAGGCTGTGAGGCTCACAATCATATCTTAGAGTAGCCTGAAGGTGAAAAGGTACAAACACAACAGGAGACTAGCAAGAAAACCTGACTTGAGCAGGAACGTGGCTCTTAACCTGTCAGTGCTGTCAGCCAGTTCTACTTCTTTGATACTTCAACTTTGTATATACCTGCTGTAAATGTTAATTTCTGTCAAATGCATTTCTTTTTTCAACATCATTGCAGTAAAGTACCTGCCACGCACATGTTGCTCCATATAGCTCTATTCCATCAGAAAGGAAGAGGGACACACATACAGCTCAGTATTTATTCACTGTTATAAGCACCTAAATAAGAGATTTTGAACACTTTGACACATATTTTTGAACACTTTGACACATATTGCCATGAACACTTCTCTCTGTGCGCACAAGGAACAGCCTTCCTCTCTCCAACAAGTTCAATAGAATTAGCAGGCTAAAAAGCTACAAAATCAACTCCCTATTTTTAGCTTCCCTCAATATATACTGAAAAATTATTGGACAACTTTTGATATAATTTTTAAAGGATATTTGGGTTTTTTTAATTGCAAAATGTAATCTCATTATTTTCTTAAGTATTTTTGTAATAGATATTACTTGGCTTAAATTTGACTGGGCAATTCTCACTTAGATAAGGATTCATTTTTTTCCGTGGCAAGTTATTGCCAAAGTGTAATCAGAATTGCCTGCAGCTGACATCAGGTAATTTGACATGAGATAGACACTTCACTCCATCAGTTTATTTTTATCAGCCCTCATAAGCCAAGGGAAGCTCTGTACATACACGTTAATACACAAGATGGAGTTAGGCTTGTTACATACCTTTGTAAAATATACCAAGGTTTTGATCTAGTACTTGGAGATGGCACAATAAGAGGGGAGATTGCGCAAGATGCCCCCAGCTTAATCATGTTCTTCCCAGTAACAAAGCAAGCGTGCTACTCAGAGCCACTCAGATTCAGATGGGAACATTAAGCTTTTTTCTATCAATGGCTTTTCTTCTCCATTTTCAACAGCAGAAGAAATTCTGCTTTCAGGTGGACATCTAGGCTTTACTTGGGTTTAAGCACACTAATCAAATATTTATTTATTTATTTATTTTGCAGATCCATATCTTCATTCGTCTTCAGGAAAGCATATGTATTGTTATTAATGCATTTTCTTCAAAGCTTTCAATTGGTTAATTTTGCAGATGTTTGCTGGATAAAAAGCAACCTGCGGACTGCTCGAAGTGTTGTTGTTTGTAAGGTTCACCAAACAAGGAAAAGGGTATAAATATATTGTATGCTTTACTAGGTACAAACATGGCTTGTGTTACTTCCCTGGCCTATGCATCTGTGCATTTCCTTCACAATTATTTAAACATATGAACTCCCTTGGGGGAAAATGGCCATACTCACTAGGTAAGTTGAAATCCAAACCTATGCAAACAAGATGAGCCCACATACAAATTGAAGGGTGGAAGTAATCTGTATCTTCTGCTCTGCATGCTAGGAGCTTCTTGCAGCTCTCCTAATGTTTCTGTTTAGCTCACACAAACAATTCAACATGTAAACGGATGACCTTTAGCACTTCTGGGCCAAGACAGGCTGTATTTAATGCATTGCTGATGGTTTTCCAGAGTTTCCATTGAGTGAGATTTCTCTCTTCTTCCTAAAAGTGTAGTTCTTGTTTTCCCAGAATTAAATGAATTATGATAGTGTGTATCTATTAACAAGCTCTAGCAATGCCCAGGTGTTGGTGCCAAGGTAAGAGAGTGATCAACTTAGACCCTAGAAATTACTGACAAAAATGGTACTTAAGGTCTACTGTTCTTCTAGAATGTGTCTAAACACTGATCCTGAAAATTGCCTCTTACTTGTATAAGCTGGTAATAGCACTTTCTTTGTCAGGAAGTAATTGTAAACAGTTTTATCACGTGTATTTTTTCACTTCAGTAAGAAGCAATAAGTAGCCTAGCAATGGAGGGGTGAACCTTTTTTTTTGTTCCCTTTCAAGGCAATTTGCAGAGGAGACAGAAGAGTCAGATAGAGCTGAGGATAATTCTCAGTCTAAACATGTCCAGTAATTTTGTTTTAATTGCCACCATTCTTGACTTTGCCATCACATAAGAAGGAAAGATGCTCTAGCAGATGTTTATTGTCAAATTTATTTGAGACATACAAGCCTTCATCACACTAAATCTGTATGGATGTGAGATACGCTGGTTTCCAACAATGGGTTCAAAGAGCCTTCAAAAGGCTTTTGGTATGTATAAAGAACTTCTGGGCACTTCAGATCATTTGTATGGCATACCTCCCAACTCCAGCACATCTGAATAGCAAGCTTTCTGAAAGTACTTGTACACTGTTTGTAAACAGCCATGGTCTGTTTTGTTTGCAACTTGCTTTTCCCAAGATAAGAATCTTCAACAGCAACTACCAAAATAAATATTTTCAGAAACACTTCAGTTTGTTTACATGTAATATGTGAATGCAGAAGAGTGTTTTCAGCTAGCAGCCACCACAGATTTCTGAGGGTGGGGAAGCAGGGCAAGGAAGTTCATTATGAGCCAGTGTGTTGGTTGTAACATATCTATAGCAACTTCAGTTAGGAAGCAGCTTGCTGATAAAATTTTCTTTCCAAGCACTCTTAACTGAAGTCCCATCCTAAAGACAGTGTTTCATTATATCTCGCTCTTGACAACTCTTGCCATCACTGCTATCATATGAAAAGGGAGAGTGGCAGCTTTGCAAAGAGAAAATGACTACAAAGGGACTTTATCTGTGCCTTTTAAATACAAAGTCATGACAAATGCTGGCATTTCTTACAGAACTCTGCTGAAAATGTGATTACACCAGGAAATACAAAAACTCCATCCACAATAATTAAAGAAGATACCCTTTTTCTGCTTTTGATAAGACTCTAGCATGGGAACAGGAGTATAACACTCAGTCTTTCTAGCATTCAGCTGAGCATAGAGAAAGAAGTATGGTTTAAGCAAATAAAAACTGGATGAAAAAATTTAGACCTTGCTAACCCTGTAATACATCTGATGGCCTGAAGGGGTTAATGAAATCCATAGGGCTGTTAGGCAATAGTTCCTGCACCAAGTAGCAGCACCCAGTGAAAGATGTGTATAGCCATGGTATACATTTTTGTTCTCTGGAAATGTCAAAAGCAGCTGGGTTGGTTTTTGGTTTTGGTTTTGGTTTTGTTTCTTATTTTATTTTGCATTGTTTTGCACTCTTTTGTTTACCTGCCCAAATTTAACTGCTAATAAGATTCAGTTCTACAACTGTCTCAGTGCACTTGTTATTCCACTATTAATGGTACTTAATCATGTGATGCCCACTAATTTTGGTGGAGCTTAGCTGCAGTGTTGTTTCTATCAGATGCTTTCAGGTAAATGGCTGAATTCAGAAATGATGGCTTTCTTCTTGCTTGCTGCCAATGTAGATGTTATTATCTCAGAGAGAAAAAATAATTGAACAAAAATATCCCAGATGTATGGACAGACAGCGGTACCCATAAATCAGCATCAGGCAGGCATGTGTCAACAGGGAAGTTTGGCATGAGCTGGAGCAAAGCAGGGTTGTGCTGGCTATTCAGCTAGAAAAGGTATGTGAGGAAAACAAACTGCTGATCTCAGCATGAATACTAAGTATGTGAGGTGCTGGGGAATGTGTTCAGTGATAACTTGGTTGCTACAGGTAAGGAAATGATAATGCAAGCTCCCGAGTAAATTCGATGGGCTTGTCAAAGCCAAACCAGACAAAATGTTGCCATGGTTATTGAATCACCCAAATAAAGAGAACACCGTGCACTCTGGAGTACAAAGGCTCAGGATGGCTTTGTGGTCTCTCACAAGGGCTGTGGGTAGAGATGATCATTCAGATTTGCTGTCTGCTATCATTAGGGAATGCAAATAAGAGCATGAAAATGAAAGCAGAGGGTGACAAGCTACCTTGGGAACCATCTTTTCCTGCTTGATGCCTGAAAAGTTCTCCTGGGAGTTCAGGCTGATTGCTGTCTACTCTGCATAATGGGTAGGCTGACTGATTTTATTGATCCTCAGTTATTTTTCAGTATTGTTTGCTTCATTAGTCTAGGCAGCCCTGGTGCATAGGCACAGGCCCATAAATAAACCTCAGTAGCCATTGCAAACCTATATTCACAGTGAAGAATCTGCATTTTAGTTTTTAACAAAAGACAAAGCCAAGTATACTTAGTTTTAATATATCCAAATAAAGACTTGAATGGATTATTGTATAGAAAGGGCAGTGCACATTTATTATATTTTTAAAATATTAATTCTTCCATATTTTTAATAGTGCAATGAGAACTAGTTTCAGTAATATTTTCTATCAGAGAAATTATTTTTCTATGTGTTACTCCTACAGATGTAGTTTTAATCAGAATTTTTACTCTACCCCTGTGAATTTTGAGTTTTGCAAGAAAAAGAGGAGAAAGAAAAAAAGGAAAGAAAGCCAGTACAATGACATAAAAAGGATCTGGCTGCCGGGGGGTAAGAGTGCCTGTGAAAATGAGGACCCAGCTTGAAGAATTTAGTGGCAAGGGCAGCAAGGGCAAAGAAAGTCACATTAAAACAGAGATGCAGTCTCTGGTGGGTCATTTGAATTTCATCTGCAGAGTAATTTTCATGCCATTTAGCCATAGCCACGGCAGGAATAATGACGACTAAACACATTAAAGTGACAAAATCATACAAGGAGGGATTTGGGCTTGTGGCCATTATTTTGATAAAATTCAATGATACGGTAGGCTGAGTTAATGTCATATCAAAGATTTTGAGTGTTTACAGAAAAATAAGTATGCAACAGGAGAAAGGTAGGTAACACATTCAGGGTTCATGGTACATTAAGAACTCATCAGGTACAAAAAAGAAAGAATTTCTGGCCTCAAAGAAAAAGAAAAATATAAACAGTGGCAAAATATCCCAACCTGTTAACAAGATTTGCAGTTGACTCTCAGAATAGAGTCAACTCTCAGATCCTTCAAGGAAACATAGGCTTTTTTTAAGAACTATTTAGGTGCTGCAAGATTTCTTAACAATTAATTGATGGATTTAGGACCTTAGAAAATTGGCTTGGATTGAAGGTTTTCATCAATTTGCAGTTGCTGTACTTTTCCACAAGCCATGGTAGGATGCTCCCCTGAAGATGGGAGAATAATGTTCAGTGCTGCATGCTTCTGTAGTTCAGGTAGCCAGTGCACACAGGCACATGCCCACAGACACACTTCAGTTCCAGTGCTCCTGGCGGAGAATGCACATTTCAGTCTTGAACAACGTGTACTTTTATACACCTGATGAAAGATATTGTGTATTCTCTTATCCACATACAGCACAGGAGAATTCAGTCATTTCACCGACATTCATCTTAAGATCTGGTAAGGTACATAGAATACTACTGAGAGATGAAGCTCCTGACAGTGTAAAACAAAATAATTCAGGGAGCTTCAAAACACTCTAGGCTTAAAAAAATTGGCATAAATCACTGGAGCACACTGATTAATGATAACTGAATGGAAGGCCATGGAAGGAGGGTGTCTGCACCTTTAAGGATAGCTGGTCAAAGGAGCCATAGAAAAAAACAGGCAGAGACAAACCTGCCAGACACAGCGAAGGAGCTAGTGATGAGAACAAACCCAGTCAGTGGCACTAATTGGTAAGGACATGTGGAGTGTGAGAAAGTTTATTTTCTCAGCTGGGAGGACAAGAAAAGGGAGGGAGACAAACACATAGAGAGGTAAACCCCAATCAATTAGTATCAACAAAGGCAATAACCAGAAACAAACCTGGTCAGTCACACCAGTCCATGGGATATCAAGAAACTGCAGCAACCCAGGGCTTTACAACTGATAAGGATGCAAACCTGAGGGTTTATGTCTTCAGGCAGCCATTACATGAACTACGTATTTTAATTTTTTTTTTATTGGATTAATGCTTAGGAATCACATTCCTGTTTATGTAGACTTGAAGCTCATCTTGCCCCAGTAGTTAGTGGGTATAATGCGGAAACAAACTGAAATCATAGATTTATAGAGCTCAAACTTAGAAATTACTATGATTATCTCATTTAATCATGTGTACTTTATAGGCCAAAGTTTACATGCTAAAATCTGTGTGAAGCAAATATAACCATGCTTGCTCAAAACCCTACTGCCTAAGGAAAACCCAGCTGTGGTGTAAATGCTTCAAGCAACAGAAAGACTCCACCATATCCACTATATTCACTGCTAAAAATGTGTACCTTATTTCTAATCTGTATCAACACACAGCTTCTAAGTGTTCCCTCTTGTTTTTTTCTGCTAGATAAAAACGCAGTTTCTTATTATACTGGTTACATTAAAAATCATGTATCAATTAAACACTAACATCTCAGGGTATGCATTCTGTATTATATGCAATCTATGATTCTATGTGGTAAATAATGTCAGGCAAAATGAAAAATGAATATATTTTTTTCCAAACAGAATATATACACATGATTATCACTTGATACAATGAGCTAAGCAGTTATCCAGCATCACAGTCATCAGAATCTACCCATCATCTTTGGTATGCACTCAGGTTAAAAAGGAATAATCAAAACCAGCTGTGATTTGTCTTGAGAATTGATTCTCAGCAATCTTGTGTAAGTTTTTTTTCTTTATGCAACGTGAACGTAGAACATTGTCCTGGGTTAGATTAGTGCTTCCCAGTCACTTTTTTATAAAGAAAATGTTTATTTTTTTCCTTCATCTCTAACCTGTGGTCTTCCTAGATGTGAAAATTACGACAACCGAGCAACTTCTTGGACAATTACCACTTTAAACACCATCACATTGGTTACTTTGAGAAACTTATGGCTGTTAAAGAACAACGTATTTAAAGGCAAAGGTAAATTCACATGCAGGTTGTTTCATTTGATGGCAAGTGTTTACATTTATGGCAGACTTAGGTACGATACAACAAGTAACCACTAAAGGTAGTTACAGGTGGATACTTGGCTGGTATAGAGCCAGTTGCCAGTCTGAGCCAGACTTCTTGACCGTAATTTAACTCTAATAAAGCATTTCCAGTAATTACTCTGTCAGTGTACTTGTTACTATTAATATTTTCAGCCTGAAAAGTGAGTTTGTCTATTCCATCAATGACCAGATAGCCAGAGGCACGTGGACTAAATGATTCGATGGTATATTCAAAAACATAGACCCCCAGATATGGAACATGGAACTTCCCAGTTGCTGGGGCAAATGAGGCTCCATAGTTGACATCCAGATTGTTAAATCTGATGGGTCCTGGGGTCGTCATTCCATATGTATGAGACGCAAAAAAAGCCACCATAGGTGCATATCTGTATGATCCTTTTGAAAAATCTGGAAAAGAATAAAGAAAAATTTCAAGTAATGTATAAAGGTAACTTAGACCAGTCAGAAGATCAAAAGCCGCTTTTCTGAAGTCACATCATCCAGGAGCTTGAGCAACTGAAACATCATATTTCTGCATAAACACAAAGTTTCTCTGTATTGTATAAAAAGTAGTTTTCTTCACAATTAGTGCTAGGTGTATCGACAAAAGAATAATTTTAGCAACAGCAAGGGAACTTTATGTTTGTCTATGCTATGTTATCATTAAGGAAGCTACTATTTTTCTTTTCTTTCCCTCACCCCTCCCTCCTGAAGTTTTTCCCACCCCAGGATCTCTTTCATTGTTCCTATGTGTGCTGAAGCCAAGAATTTTCTCCACAAATCATATGCAGACACTAAAGAGGTTTAGCACTCCTGATGTTAAATGAGGAAATAAGTATAAGCTTTTCTCCTCAAGCTGAGCCTGCACACTATGATTCCTTGCCACTGCACAAATGATTTTATTCACTATTTATATGCTGTCATGAGTAAGAATCAGTCAAATAGCTGCTAAAAGCTGCATAAAATTCACATTCCATGTGGCCTGGATGTAAATGATTTATTTGTTTTTTAGATTGAATAAGCACAGTTTCCACTTTTCTTTTTTGAAATATCTTTCAAGGGCTACATCCTTTGCTGATGAAAATCAGAGGCATGCCTAAAACGACTTCTTGAGGCCATAGTCCCATGCATCATTGTAGCTACTTGTATTTATACAGCATTTATGGCTGTACTGAAGCTAGTATCCCCCAGTGATGTGATTTTACCTCCCCCTTCAAATTTCATGATACCATGTTCAAATACGTCTATTGCACACTCTCCCACTCTGTGCAATTCACCAGGGAGCTTTCCAGCTATTATGACTGGTCCCAGTCCAATTTAATCCCATCATCTGGTCATATTAAAGAAAGAGATCACAAGTCACCCATGGGGATTGATGTCTTCAGCACCAAAACACAGGACACTACTACTTGAGTTGGTACTCATTAAAGTGAAATGTGAGACCTTTGACCAGCAAATGCTCCCTAATTAGGCCCTGAGGCAGAGGCCTGTACTGCTAGCATATTGTGCTACTAAATTCTGTACTTGCCGACACTCAGAGAATTGTCGTTCACCAGCTTCATGCTGCAGTTGGCTCCTCCAAAGGGGTGACGACAAGCACAAATAAAGCTCTGTCTGTCAGGGATACAGGTTCCTCCATTCTGGCATGGAGAGCTGACACAAGCCGAATACTGCCCTGTGACAGAGGGGGAGGAAAAGCAACAACCTCAGCTGCAATGTCATTACAGTGACACTTCCCAAGTTTTCAAAGTTTTGGAAAGCCTCTTTGTCAATTCATAAAACCAGTCGAATTTTTGCTCTGTGAAGGCCATCTTCATGTCCTGTCCAAGCACTTCAGATTGTTTGCTAGCTTCCCTCTTTGCCTGAACACAGTGTACCCTCAGACAGCCTGCAAGACATAGCTATATAATTATATACCTATATAATCATACACCTATATATACCTTCAAGATATACCTATAGCCTCTAAGAATTACCTATAAATGCTGAGTTCTGCTCATCTCAGAGAGTCAAGTACGTGTAATAAGATGAAAGATATTACATATACAGATCACACCCAGCTGATATGGAGAAATGTCAGTCCAGTGCTGCTAAGCTCTGAGACAGTAACTACTGAGTGTAATTGCACAATGTGTTGTCATAGCAGTTGGAGAGGAAAAACATTCAAGACATGTTAAAAATTAAATATTCCTATGAAAAATTCTGAACACAGAGCATTCCCATGTATTTTAGAAAGTAATATATTTTAGAAAACAAACCTTTTCTTTCCCAGGAACTACCATCAGAGCTCTGGAAAGAATACTCCACACAGATTAACCAGTGATAGTAAATCCAGATTGGTAGGTGGGAACTGAAAAGCCTTTTATAAAAGGGTCTACTTATTGCCAGAGAAATGTTGACATGGATCTTCACATAGATATCTCAGTAATGCCTACAGTTATCTTCAGATTCCCATCCAGACATTTCACAGACGCCTGCATTAAGGCAAACTATGTCTATAAGAAATTTCATTTCAGCAAGCAGAATGCTAAAGCACATTGTACAGTGACACTCAAATTTGCACTGGTGAAGCATACGGACTTAAAGAAATCCAGTAATTCTTTTCACAGAAAATAATATCCATCCCATAATGCCTGAAATAAAGCAATTTAGGACTGTGATGACTGAGGTCACAGTAGAGGCAACAGGACATGAGTAAATAATGTTTTTCTTCTCAGATAATAGTTTCACTGCACACTTAATTGGCCTTATTTTTCACTCATATTTACCAAGCATCCACAACATTTCTGTCATATTTACCAAGCATCCACGCGTTTACCAAATGTGAAAGTAAAGCACAAATGGAAGGAAAACAGCTGATTTTGCTGACTGTATCATATTCCCAAAATACAAAAGCTTTGTGTAAGAACAGGGCAGACTGTTGGCTAATTGGCCTAGGCTTATCATAACAAGAAGTAAATCTAAGAAACAGGAAAAAGATCACAAAAAGGAAATGATAATGAGATTGAGACTAGAGTTTTAACAGTCTGCTGAGGGATAAATTTGGCTGAACTTAATCTTGGAGTCAAATCAAATTCAGACATAGCTTTACCTACAAGAAATTAACCCTTCCACTGCAGCATTGCTTAACAGCAGCTGGGGAGTGTGCTCCATTTGCTAAAACTAGGAGAAGCTGTAAGTGGGTTTGTACAAGAGTTTTCAGAGTTAAGAGGCAAATGCCTTTGATCTCCACTGAGAAGGTAATCTCTGTGTAACTTCCATGTAATCTTACAATAGCATGCTCTTGCTGTCATTTCTGGCTATGGCTGCCCCTCTGCCCAGTATTTTTGCTTTCCTTCTCCTTGCTGAAGGGCATCCTGTACTATGTACTTATTTTCCGCTTGGGGTAAAGATGCCAACAGGTTCAGATTAGGAAAGAATTTCCTACTATAGTGCATATCCTATTTTCAACTAATCTTCACAACTTAGTATTGTAGAAGAGTAAAAGAGAGAGACTTTATAAATTAAATTAAAGGCTTAAATTGCAGCTATTAATAGCACAGAATAAACTGAATGCAGTTGCTATTTACTCTCAGTATGGCAAGAGTGAGCAGAGCCAGTTAATGCTGAGTTTTGTTACTCCTTGAGAGGGCAAGCAGCCAGAAGCTCTTTTGGGAAATACACTGCTGTACAAATAGATCTTCAAATAAATAAAGAGGCTCTGTCAGTATCTACTGGGGGGTTGTTTAGAAGCAAATCAAATATTCAGAAATTTAATGGTCTCTTTACGGAAAGAAGTGATTCCAGAGGTTCAACTTGGAAATGTCTGAACAGGAAGTAACTTGCCAACATTTTTCAATATTTAGTTATCCGTAACTGTCTTTCAGGAAGCCCTGGGAGATTGGAGGAGCCTGGAAGCCTACTAACCACAGGCTCACACAGAGTCAGATTGGTTGTCAGCCTACAATTATTAATCACCTCTGGCTTCGCACTCTCAAATCTCACAGTGATAAAAGCGATGCGCTTCCCCAATAGTCTAGATGCAAGGAGTGCCAGGGAGCAGCAGGAGAGAGGCAGCCCCACTGGGGCTGGCACCTGGGAACTGAGGGTGATAGTAGGGCTGGTGCCTCACCTGGAGTGGTGACAAGCAAAGCATACCAGGTCTATCATGGTAACCAGGGTTAATCACAGCCCAGCAAGAATGAAAAGTCCTGGGAGATTGGCTTGAGCTGATCCCAGGCCCATAGGCAGGGTGC
Organism: Coracopsis vasa; assembly: GCA_026283785.1. Taxonomy (NCBI): domain Eukaryota; kingdom Metazoa; phylum Chordata; class Aves; order Psittaciformes; family Psittacidae; genus Coracopsis; species Coracopsis vasa. The sequence goes on from JANHGB010019282.1 coordinate 36,948, forward strand.
ACAGTCTCACGGCTAGATCAGTATGCCCAGGGCAAGTAAGGCTATCAGTACGCTTGGGGCCCTGAGAGGGAATTCAGTTATAAGTGCTGTGCAGGGTGTTTACTGTGCAAAAAGCACCACATGGATAGTGGCTGAGCCATGTCACTTGCCAGGTCCCACAGGACCTCTCATCCTGTAGACACATCTCATCAGGACTCATGGACCTTCATGTGCACCTTCGGGTTCCTTAGATAGTCTCAAGCCTGATCTTCTCCTACAGCAGGTGGTTCTGCATTCTCTCATTCCCCAGCTTTGCCTTTTGTGGCTTCGGCAGTGTGGCTAGAGCATTTGACAGTGAAGACCAAAGCAAAAAATTATGGCCCGTGTAACCAGACTACTGTTTCCTTCTGGAGAAAGCCCACATTTTCTCTAGTCTCCTTTTTATTCCTGACATACCTACAGAAGCTTTTCTTGTTGCCCTGAAGAACAGACATAATCCATAACCAAGACTAATAAAAATCTTACTGCGTATTGTTTCTTTAAAAGCTGTCACCTCCTCTTTTTCAGATGCTTGAATCTGTCTTAAGACCATCATTTTCTTATTCACCCCAGGTTGCCAATACAGTTCAGTATCAAGAAAAGTGTTAGATTTTCTGTCCCTCACCCACATATTGTAGCCTTCAGCTGACATACACCTTTTTTTTATCCATTCCACAATATGGGAAGTCTCCAAACCTGTATGTCCCTGCATATGCAGTGCAAACTTGTATTCTTTCCCCTTGATTTCAAATAGCTACCAAGTATTACTTCAGGGTCAAATCCTGAACACGTTAAGGCCAAAGAAAATCCTAATCTGTTACAGCAGGATCAAATATTGAACATATTGGAATCAATGAGAATTTTCATTCACCTTTTTCTAGAATTTTACTCTGATTTTTTTAATTGAAAAAGACAATCTAAGATCAAATACATTTTACAATTAGCCAGTTATGCCTTAGGGTTTCTTCTAGAAACTTTAGTAGAATCAGCACATATCTCTGGATGATTTCCTGGAACTTGAGAGAAAAACCTTTCCTGGAGAAGTAAAATATACCCAGGCTGAAGATAGATACTTGTTAATTAGAATAATGGTCTTTCTCACTTCTTTAACTTACAGTAATGTAATGTATGAATTTGCTAGGCGTGAAATATCACTGAGTGCAAAAGCTCATTACTGATGAAAAAGTCCGCATAAACATTGCTATGTAGAAATGTTCCTTAAAAATAGGGCTTTTCAACATCTGCAAAGATCTGCACTTTCTGTAAGAGTAAGCATACTTCCAGTGTTATCAAGTGGGTATTTATTAAAATTCAGCATGAGATAAATAATAAATAGGAAATACATTAATTCAATAATGTGGAGTAAAAGAACAGAGCAGGTGGCAGCTTCCTGTGCTCCAGGCAGGTAGCACTAGTGACATTTTCCAATAAAGTAGAAGACTCGGGAAAGATTAAAGGCATCATATCTCATTTCCCCTTAATTTTAATTGTGATCAAGGGTTTTGAATTTCCATCCTGTGCAGAGGCACAAACCAGCAGAAAACAGAAATGACTGAGAAAGAATTGCTATTTCTAATATCAAAATATTCAAACTAATTTGTAATAAGAATTTGGGAAATCTTGGTGCATGACTGCTTGTTGCAATAGCTGTCTGTCCTCTGTTAACTGAAACGAGAACCAAGGACTGAAATCCTTCAGTAGGGATGGCTTTCAGCAGAAGTCAAGCTACTCATGGGACTGGGACTTCAAAAAGGATCCTTTTAACTGATCACTGAAAAGTACCCGTACCTAAGACAGGAGAAGATGAGGGAGGGAAAGGGGGAGAAGAGGCATGAAGAGGGAAAAGGAGATTGCCCATGGTCTTATCACATGAACAACAGTGGTAGCTCTTACTACCCCTACATCTGCTTATAATATGGTGCAAATATACTTTCGGAAATGTTTGTAAGTTTAAGAATACTTTACAGAAAATAGTTAGATCCAGGTCTTCAAAAGTATCTTGACATCTCTCTACCATTTAGGATCTGTCTCACTTATTCTAATGGGAATTAGAGTCCTTTGAGGATTTCTAGAAACTTAATCACTCATCATTTTCTGTATTTTGCCAGAAATTATATTTCCATAAAATATTAGCTTATGTTACTGGTTTTCACTCATCTGATTCCAAAATTCATAACTCTATTTCTATTTCTGTGAATTCATCCACAGGTATTAATTTTATATGATGACGTTTGAATTGAAGTTCAGAAGCAAATCTCACTCAAAACATCTTTTTTAAGAATGGCAGCTTCCACTCAGCTGAGATGTTCTCTGTATGGACTTGACTCAAACCTACTTTATTGTCTGGGCTCCTGATTCTGCAAGAGCACGCTGTTGTAATTGTAACTGCACCAGTAATCTCAATGGATTACTGAAGGAGCTGGCAAAAGCCTCATTTCAGTGATTTGGTGTATTCACTTGCCTCAGGCTTTTTATACTCTTTGTCCCCACTGACACTGCAAAGTACTGACACAACTCCAGAGTACTCTCCCACCTTGCATGTTTTTTTACTGAAATTGCTAATTGAGATGCAGGTGCAAAATTCTTGTAGTTTAGACTTTGTCTAAATTGACAGTTATGTTTGAAAGGTCAGGTACTCAGCTGAGTGTGTGTGCATGCACATATATCTTAAACTGATCAGATGTGAATTTATTAAGGAAAATTACATGGAGCTTCTAGATATCTTAGTATATCCCCTTTTATAAGCAAGAGACTAAAGTAACCCCAAGTTCCTCTGAAACTCTTTTGTACTTTTTATTCACCTTCAGTCAAGTTCTGCCACTTCAGTTCATCACAATGGGCCTTTATTACAAAGACTCTAATTTTTAGTAGAGTAAAATGCATTACCTGGATCTATAGTATTATCTGTGTTTCTCTGACTTCGGCTTGCCACGCTCATGGTGACATTTGCTGCTCCTTTTTTCAATGGGACTGGTTTCTTCATAACTGGTTTCACCTGTTTCTGAAGTTTGGTGATGTTGTTCATAGCATTTGCAACTGATATGTCAACATGCTGGGTTAAATTTGTCAAGATCGTTCCTGCTCTTATTTCAAGCACAGATTCAATGAGCTCTTTGAGGCCTCTATGCAGGAGGGGGATATCTGGCTGAGCAAGTTTAATTAGCACAGGTATACTCGCATTCACTTTATGGATACTGCTGTTGGTATCATGACACAGCCCCCAGGCCTCATGAGCAGTCTTGTTCAGAAGTGGAATGACGTTTGAGAAGCGGATTGACTTGGCTTCCAGGGCCTTGACCCTGGAACTCAGTGTCTGGAGCTGAAGTGAGACCACTTGCTCTTTCTCTGTTGAGGCTGCTTTGGGTTTTTTCAGTGAGACACAGTTGTTTGACAAAAACTTGGAAATTTTTGACTCCACATTCAGAAGGCGAATCTCATGGTCCTTTGATTCCTCCACAGAATCAAGTAGCTTTTCTTCCAGGCGGCTGATATCTTGTTGTTGATTGTCCACTTTTGATGATGTATCATTTAAAATATAGAAAAGTCTTCTGAAATTGTGGAGGATAACTTTGTCAGACTCCTCGTATGGAAGATCAGAAAGGGATGGTGCTACTTGTAAAGAAAATTCATGCTTCTTGCCAACAAGCAGCATCCAGAGGGATTCATTCAACTGTTGAAACTGGGGAATGAAAGCCAGGAGGCTGTCCAGTTTCTCAGCTCTGTCACAGCAGCCTTCAGTCTCATTTCTTAAAGCACGTAGCGTGTCTTTCAGTACATAGTTATCTTGAATAGAATCAATAGCACTGTTTATCACTATCATGGTCTTGTTTAATCCATCTTCTATTTCCATGGAACATTCATTAATACGACTTTCAAACAGTTCCTGATAAGCCTGAGATTCATTTTTAAGTCCTTCCTGAGTTTCGGAAAGCTGCTTAATTGCAGAACTCATTCTGTTAACAACAGTAGTGAGGTTTTCAAGCTTCTTGTTGATTTCATCAGCTTGAATTTGTTGTTCATACTCTGAAGTCAGACTAAAAGGTACCCCTTGTTCAATCAAGGGTTGGAGAATCTCCATATCATAACACAAATCATTAATTTGCTCACTCATTTTGTCCATCTTATTGTCCAATGGAAGGACCAGGTCAGAGAGACTTTTGTTTAGGATAAGCACATTCTCTTGAGCTGCTGTTAGCTGCGTTTGGAAATCCCTCCTGCTCTCTGACAACATGTCATCACAGACCCCCAGAACAGAGTCTTTCTGATTTTCCAGTGCAACACTGAGATTGCTGATCTTGCTATCTTGGACTCTTAAGTCATCATAGATCTGCAGCACTATCATTCCTTGTTTCTTTACTTTCTCATGCAATGTGAACATGTACTCTGTAACATTGTACTCCATGACTTTATCTGAAGGGATGTTTTGGCTTGAAGACTGCTCAACTGATAACAGTTGTTCATGAGCACCTTTCATTTCAGTAAGAGTCCTATTTAAAGATTCATAATAAATGACACTTCTTGATTGTTGATGCTCCAAGTTATCCTCCAAGGTTTTCTGCTTTTCCTGTAAAGCTTTTATAGGTTTGTCACAAGTGAGGGTCACTTCCTCTTTCATCTGCACCATATGACTCTTTAGCTCCAGAATATCAAGCTTTGTTGCCCCATTTTCTTTCTCCTGAACAAATTTTTGTTGGGTTTCATTCAGATGCTTGGCTAATCCCTTTGTGTTTTCAAGATCATCTGACAAACTAGATATTGTCTTGAAAATCTGAGCCATGCTTTCTTGCATTTCACCTTGAATTCCTTTAAAGTGCTCTCTGACAATGTCTTTGACTAATTCGTTAATACTTCTGGATTTGAGACCTTCAGGAAAAAGGAGAAATGGAGAAATAGAGAAACAATCAAATCAATTCTTCTAGTAATAATTAATTTTTTTTCTACAAAGTGAGTAAGCACAGTGCTTTACAGAAGAGATGATACACACACATCCCTGCCCCTATTTACCGATCCATAGAGCAAAATTTAAAGCTGATAAATGCAGAGAACAGATAACAGTATTTAAAGACTCATCCCTGTTTCTCCAAAATCAGTGGCAGTTTTGTTATTATTTTGAAAGGGCAAACTCAGAGTCTGCATGTGGTATCTCCTAGCTAAGCTGTTTCTGAGACTGAAATGGGGAGTTCTGTGTGCTTTTGTTGCTTGCTCATGAGAAAATAATGTGTCCTTTCTCCACTGGGAAAGTAAGGAAAAAACCACTTGCTTTATCAACGTTATGGTCAAGAAGTGAAAGAAGAGATTACCTTCCTAGTGTATGTGCTAAGTGATCATACAACATGCTAGAGTCAGAAAGAAGCAAATAAAAAGAATAGCCTTAGTGAATATCTAAAGTTAGCAACAAGACAACTGCTGCGAAAGGCAGACATTTTAAAGGTACACATCTTTAGTTAGTTTTGCATACTAACTCTTTTAATATCTCCTAGGAATACTGATCCTGAAAAGCACTGGGCAGAGGTGAACCTGTGGGAATTCTGCTCCTGTGAATAACAACCCATCTAAGACTATATGGGAGATGTATTTTGATAAGACAGTCATAAAACAGTGTTCATCAAGAGTGTTGCCATACTTTTTAGTTAATTAGAGCAGTAGTTCTGCTCTGGTATGAAATTAGATGTGTGGTTTTGATTTGTTTTTCAAAGGTAGCCCCTATGTCCAGCTAAAACATTCCTTTCATATTCTTTCTAAATCCTATGAACACTTTCAGCCAGCTTTTGTTATAATGGCTAAACCCTTCAACCTCTACAATGCCTTCATGATCACCAGTTGTCCGATTAAAGCTGTGTTGGTGAAGGCAGAAATTCTCTGTTGTCTTCCTTTATTTTCCTCTCAACTACATCCATACCCTGGATTTTATTGTTTCATCTCTAAAACACCAAGGCATGTTCTGAAACCTTATTTTAAAATACATTCTCAGCAAGAGCTGTAAAATGGCAGGAAATCAGACCCATGAAACCCAGCACAACTTTGGGCTCCAAGGGTGCAAAAGGATTCCAAATAAAACTGGTTTTGTTCAGCAAGCTAGAGAGAAGCCCAGTACTACTTCTATTCAAGAGATCCATTTGAATAGTGTGTTTCCAGATGGAAACAGATAAAGTAGTTGATTATAATTGCTTTTGATGAATTATGAGTCTCAGTCTTCATTATTTCTGGTAAAATGGACAGTAAACACCCATGATCCTTGGGGGATAAATCTGTCACTTGTTCAGATGGTGGTGGGTTTTTTTCAAGGCACGATTTAAGAGGCAGGTGCAGTAAGTTTGCTAGCCTAGAAAAGAGCCACTTCAGAAACATAGCATGAAGTTTCCCAAGCAATAAACTCAACTACTGTCAACGGTGGTCACAGATGTCACAGCAATTTTTGCATAAAGTATAAACAAAACAATGAAGAGATAATAATGAGATTGCCTTTATATCACTTTTTACAACCTCAACAGTAAGTGAATACCTGAACAGATGTATACACATGAACATGCACACTTTGCACAGAAAGCTTTGTCAGTGAACTTCAGTGAAGGAAAAACAGTAAGAAAAGATACCTGAGAATAAGAATGTCCTGGCAGCTGAGAGGAAGAACCAAGATATGAATGCAGAGTAAAATAACTGACACATAGAGAAACCATTGTAACTGATGACTTGGTCAGGTTGCTTTATGACGCTGAAAAATGTTCTGTGCTTTAAAAGACACTACCAGCTGTGAAGAAAAGTTTAATGGCTTTGGAAATAAACAAGGTTACTTTACACCTTCTGTGAGGAATTAATTAAATTTCTCCATCTCAGCAACACATTTTGATAACAGACCATCCTGCTGCAAGAGGTCTTCCACAGGATTTATACTGGCATTTTCTTCCTGTGACAGTCAAGAAACTGCCAGTCTTGCTCTCTCCCATTCCTAATCTGTTTAGTTGATTCACATTTGGAACAGAGCTCAGCTCTGGTTTTCAGGTGGTTTTGTTATCAAGAGAGTGGAACTTGATAAAACAAACAGGTTTGGGTTTCTCTCCCTTACTTGCTGGCTAGGACATCTAGGTATGTGGTAAGCAAGTGGTATTCCAAAGTTCCCTGGGGACTGTGGGAGCATGCCCTTCCACAGAAAGACTTGATCCAAACTTGTGCTGTAGGTGACAGTTGGGTATATTCTTAAGCTTGAACTGAGAATCTGTGAATGTAACTCAATTTCTCTGTTGCTCATTTTGAAATAGAAAGGTCCAAATTACCTGTGAACATTCCAGATCTCTTGCACTTTTTATGAGATTATAAATTTTAATTTTAACTCTCTGGCTGAAATCCAAAGTGTGTAATTACTCTGTGTCAACATATACTCCCTTTGTAGATTCAATTATTTGAAGAATAATGCTCAAAATAAATGTATGTACACAGGAGACTGAGTTAAGGTCATATATCCAGCTGTAAATGACATTTCTGACTTGGAAGTGATTAACACTCCATTGTTGAGTTCATTTTCAAAGGAATGTATATTTTAATAATGAAGAGGAAAGAAGTCTATAAAAGGGCTTGATGTGGAGTGAAAGGAGGAAGAAAGACTAGTGAGAAGTAAGCAGAGTTTACTAAATTAAAAGGAAACATCAAACTATTTTCTCCAAGTAAAAAGTAGGAACAGTCTCCTGAGTACTGAAAACTATTTTTAAAAATGCAGGTTTCACTAATCCAATTAGGGGATCATATCAGTTACTTCATTGAGTGTGGCCCTGTATAAACAGATGACAGGTTTGTGGGACCAAAGTCTATTTACAGATGAAACCAAGAAATAACGACTTTGTAAATGGTATTGAATTTTTTGTTCACAAAAACAGACCTCACTCCTAAAAAACCCTGATACAAAGCTGAGCAGTCATAAGAATTTCTGTGGTAAGAAGAAAACTGATTAATGGATATGAGCAAAGGACCATGGTAAGAAAATGGAAAAGCAGGGGAGATAGGAAGAAGTCTAAATAGCATAAAGCAACTACAGACTTAACTGTGCTTCAAAAGTATGTTGCTTCAGGATGGCAGTGGTAGTGGGAAAAGTTGTGTTTTCCTTCAGGTGAGCTCCTAAGAGTAATTTTTAGCAAGTCTAATGCTCCTATACTGCACATCTGTACCAGGTTAGAGGACACCATGAAAACTTCTTCCAGCTCCTGCTACTATAGGATGCTCTTTGCCCACTTGGAGTAGGGCTGACTGATATTCCCTGGACAGAAACTGCAGATGCCCTTTGACATTACAAATAAAAGCCAACAGAAACTCTAAGCTTGTTCTCTCTCTCCTCCTCACCTCATTCCTGCTGTTTACCTGTATACAAGCCAAGAATAACCTCTATTGGAGGACTCACAATTTGAGTCAAGGAAAGTAGTTGATAGCAGTATTTTCATTAGTAATTTGATTAGGAGATAGATGGAGAACATAAATCAAAAAACGGCCAGCAACTAGAGATTTCATCTAAGCAGGTATAATATATATCATTGCAAATAAAACCAATAAAAGCTTGAAACACATTTGCAGGGAAGTGTGAAATAACAGGGTCTTTTGTACCGCATGTTCTAATTAGAACTTGAACCCTTAAATATAAAAAGGGAATGAAGAAGCAGAAGTAAAGGATGCAGCAAAAGAATGCTCTTGGAATAGAATGGAAATGACGGCTAGAATGAGTGGAATATAAAAAAGAATGAAGAGAAAGCAGAAGGGAAATGTGAAATATTCAAAGACAAATTAAATGTATGCCCAAAGGTCAAGAATGCCATCTAGCAATATGTGGAGAGGTGAAAGCAGGTCACCTACGTGAGAGATGGGATCAACTTGATCCAGGGTACAAGAGAGCCATCTAGCATGTGGCACAAGCAACTCAGAAGACAGAGGACTGAACACAGAAGAAATAGGACCACATTTGGTAAATTTGAGGGATGTACAAAAGCACTTAGTGTTTGATTTATTTTTATCTCAATGTAAGAAGCTCCAGTTCCCTCATTTCATTCTCAAACAACAGGAAGTTTTCTGGATTCTAAAGTGTATAATACAAATAGTTTGGGAAAAATATATGAAACATGAGAAAAATATTGTGTATCAAGGAAATTAATGCATCAGTCTCAATCCGATTGTTAAGCACCATTTGTAGTTGGGAAACAAACAGCTGCAGGATTCACAAAGAATGGATGCATAATTCTGATAGCAAGAGTTTGCCCAACCTCCTGATCCCTATCCATGTCCCTCATCTACCACACATGAGTACAGATGTTTATCAAAGGTAGCTTAATATGATCAGAGGCAAATTATTCAGCTGGATGTTTACAATGTTATAGATACAACAACCACAGAATTCCTTATACATTTCCCCTGCATATGTGAATTATGTATTAAAGAATATTACTTATACTTGATAGCAAAGCAAATAGTATGTCCTTTAGCAGCTGCCATATAAACAAAAAACAAAGATAAGAATATTTGCAGAAGCTCTAAGTAAATGAAAATGTCTCGATTGTGGCTTAAGTTATCACGTATATGATGCAGTGCCCAAGAATGTAAATTCTTTGTCACTATAAAAGACACCATAACAAATGTCAAAATAAACAAATCCCTCAACCATGGTATGAAGTTAAGAGAATTCTTCCTATAAATGTTGAGCAATAGAACAAGATAGTTTATGAATGTTTTTAGCATTTATTTTTTTCTGGCACCTTTAACTGCATGAATGATTACATTAATTTATTTTTCTTACCTTTCAGAAAAGGCTGCATGTCTCTGCCCTTATCTTCATTGATTTTGCCTTCCAGAGAAGAAAGCATTTTGTTCACATCATTCATCGCAGCAGCAATGCTGTCAACCTTCTTCTGTAGAAAAGTTAGTTTCATCTCCTGGCTGCTAATCCTCTCATTCATTTTTTGTGTAAGTGCTTGGTCATATAACAAGATGAGAAAAAAAAAAATCCCAAAACTTTAAAACACTTGTGGGGAGAAAGTTTAATTGACTTGACACACATTAGCTGGAAATGGGGTGAAAAGTTTCTGAATTTTTAGTCTTGAGTGAATCATCTTGATTTTTGTCATGTATCGTGTATTAGTGACATTCAGAAGCACAGCAGTAACTAATTACTGAAGCATCTGTATCCATTATAAAGTATTTGTAATTCTCCAAGAGCATTTTGAATGGTTAGCATATTTTAATCAGCATAATGCTATTTTTCCTCCACATAGTACCCTACAGTATATTCAGTTAATTCGCATTTAGTCTATCTCCTTTAACACAATCACAAAAACCTTGATTTTTACTTACAATTTATAGCATAACTTGATGAACTTGCAAGGCTTGTGTTTGAAGGAATACATCTTTTCAGTGTTGGGGTCACAATAAAGGCTTGTTCAACATAGCAACAAAACAGCTAAGAGATAAATGACTTTGGAATAATCATTAGTTTGCCATTCAGAAAAGATGCTCAACCTGTGAAGTCAAGTTTGTTTTAAAACCTGCCCAAATTGATCCTGTAGTCTCTTCAGGTATAAAAAGGCCTGGTTTTAAGATAGGCACCCTTTTAAGATACATAGTGGTGATGAAGGCCTTGGTCCTGCAAATTAGGACTCTATATGACTTCAGGTAGCCATCTGAGTTTGCTGGCTGACAGGAATGGGACTTAGTCTGTGATTTTCAGAAGATGCTGAATTAAAATTAAATGCTCCAATTACTGTAAGCAAAGCTACAAAATCTCTTTACTTCCTAAAAATTCAGCCTAAGTGGCTTACCTTAGACACATGATATATTACCCTACGTGATCAAGGCCATACTATGACTTAATAAACTGCTAGGCAAGAGATTCTTTAGCAGTGCATACAAATATTAGTATAAATTTACAATATATTTACAATACAATAGCAATAGTATTGCTATTGATCTTGTGTCATTTTTCATTATGGCATCAGTGTCTATTCCCATGGCAGTGAATAGTTTTAATCAGGACTCATGTGCAAGCACAGGAGTGTAAAAAACTAAAAAAAAACCCCAACCAACCAAACAAAAACAACCAAACAAAAAAGCAAGTTATACGTAAAAGAGTATATTCTTCTGATCTGACTTTTATTCTTCAGAATTCTAGTATGTAACAAATACATGTATCATATCTAACTCAACAGCATTTGGGAAAACTCTGAAAATTCACTAAATGCACAGCTCAGTGCAGATGAAGCATGCTGAACACCAGTGAGAACGCCCTCCTGTAAAGGCATGTTGCTTTTGAAATTCATATGTAGTAAAAGCTGGTGAATAAGGCTTGCTGGTTTAGGTTAGAATGTTAGTACCTTCAGCTCTTTACTTTGCCCATCATGTCTACTTACACAGATACAAAATCGTGTTCATAACTCAACCACCTAGTTTAGAGTCTGGCAATTCTCTCCAATGGCAATGTGGAGACAAGCAATTGTAGGATCTTTTTTGTCTGAATACTCTTCACCATAATACTGCTCTCTGACAAACAGACACATCTGGACACTTCTGCTTCTGTCTGAATTGTTATTATGAGAAAGTGATTTGAATTCTTTACTGGCTCATGCATAGTCACCCAAACTGATAACCAACCTGTCGGGTGCAATGCTTTCTTCAGTTCAGTTTCTGTCAGTCAGACTACACAGATGAACCTGAAAGTGAGGTTTATAAGTAGCATAGCTGCACAGTACGAGCTGGAAACAGAATTTGGCTTTTAGAGTCCTGGCAGATGCTGATGCCAGTCCTGGCACTGGGCTCAAGTCATGTTCACAGGGTTCACAGCCAGAACAGGTATTTCTCCTTCTGAACTGACCCCATTTGATTTAAAAAGAATTGAAAAGCAATTAACATGGAGCTCTCCTCCTCCCTCCACACATATATGGACATAAACACATACATGTGTACTGTCTCCATAAACCCCTGTGGCAGTCTCAATTGTGACACCTCATTCTCCCAGCACGCGTGAATATCCCAGCACCAGAACATTATACTGACAACTGCAACACACATACCTAACAATATAACTCTTCTTATCATATGGTTCCATAAAATGTTCTTGAATATAGACCAACTGCGTGACAATTACACACCATAGTGTGTAACAGTTGATGATTATACAAAAAGCCAGTGTAGACATCCATAATCGAAACATCGACAGATTCAAGAGAAGAGAGAAGTATTAAGAAAGTTCAAGGAACATGCTTCCTTTACACTGTCTTTCACATCTTGTCCAGCTGCTGGCTCCTCTCCCATGTAAACTACAGGTCCATTTGACAGGGTGTATAGAATCCTGCCAAATAACTTGCATTTAATTTGCGACCAAAAATTTACCTAACAAATGCAGTCTCACTCTCTGCTGGGGGTTATATCACAAGCAGAGAATATTTTTTTTTCTCAAACTTCCTTATTCAAATGTTTCACGTATTTCTTTTGCTGTTATTTAAACATGGTATGCTGATTGTTGGCAGTTCACTAGTACACTTTCCAAATAATTCTGCATTACCAACATCTCTATACCCTCAAAGGCATACACACTTCCAGGTGGTACAGACTGGAATATAGTATGGGTTGACAACTACTTGCCTATCTCTAAATCATGGATACCTTTTCATGGTTCCTTTTAGTGAACACTTAATATTTAAATTCGTGGTTAATTGGAATAGTCTGATAAACCATGATTGTTTCTGCTCCCAGTTTAGTGAGTGTGCAAACATACCTGGCATTAATAAAATTCCATTTCCATGAATGCAGAAAACTATGAAATTAATTTTCTGGAACATTTGTGCTGGTAAACTTTAAATCATAAAAATGGTAATGGAAAATAAATACAAAGGGAAGTGAGCACACCCAACAATTTTAGAGACTAAGAGGTGGAGAAGCTTTTCATGCAGCAGTCACCTAAGGTAACTTCTCAATGTAGATCACTATTTGAACAAAAGCATTATTGTTACTAACCAGCTTTTACAATGCTGAGGTCTGTACATACCCTTGCAAGAAAACACTGACATGTTCCAAATCTTTAGAGTTTAGATAGGCTGAAGTAAACACAGTAGTGAGCAAATAAATAGCGTAATAAGAAACAGTCCCAAACATCTGTATAAAGCTATAAACTGCCCTTGTGCTGTTTAGCTATTTGATCATCCTAGATAGAGTAGCTTAAAACACACCTAAGCTGCCCTTGGTAATGTCTGAAGCACAACTGTACTAGCTCTGAATAAAGCACCCCTTTTTGTAATATGTAACAACAATCACATATTCAGATAATATAATTAATGTCATTACATTTACTTTTATGCCCATTGCTGGTCTATGCTACTCCTAAATTTGATTTGGGGTTTTTTGGGGGGTTGGTTTTTTTTTCCTTGTTGTTTGGTTGTTTGGGGTTTTTTCTGGTAATTTCTCCCTTTTACTCTAATATAATAGTTTAAATATTTCTATGCAGAATGATTTTCCTGGGTTTTCTTTAGTCACAAGACACTCTATATATGCTAAGTTACTGGTACCTTTAAATTCAGTTTCTTCTGCCTGTCTTTACCAGAGAAACATACCACTGAACCATGACTAGAAACTCTAACAGTTCATTCAGGTCCTTTCAGCACACAGGGATTTTTCCCAAATTGTTTTTGCAGTGATCTTAGTGAGTCACGTGGTCAGTGATTGGGTTAGATGTGATAGTAATTATAACAGCTGACCTGGCCCATTGGGGTCCTGAGGAGCTCCTGGTGTTCTCTCACTGACAGTTCCGCTGCTTTCAGCCTGGTTGCTGTGTATAAGTGATTGTTGCTCTTGAGCCAAAAGAGGGAGAAAAATGAAAGGACGTGAGTGAAACACTGAACGTGACAATCACTATTCCACAACAGTTGCTTTCTCTCTCTATTCTGTAACAACTTTATCAAAGCCTAATGATTTGCAGTGATTCTTATTATCTGCTTAGTCCATCTATAAGAGAGGGTTGGTATTAACATTAAAGTGTCAAAACTTGCTCTATAATGAACAGAATTTTGCAATCTCCAGAGCTAAAAAATCCTAGAGAAATATTTTAGATCAATATAACAATAGTACAAAGGCAATATAGTGATTATCAGCCGTAAAATTAATTAGTACTTTTTTATAGCAACAGAATTAGGTGTATTGAAACTGATGATTTTTTTTTTTAACAGATTACAGATTACACAAATCTTCGACCATATAAATCTTCCTACAAAAGGCAATGGGGATATTACATTGTTACAGCACCTAGAAATAAAAACATTTCAAAACTTCATCAAATTCCAACAAACGTCACCTGAGATTTGCAACTGGTACATACATTTTAAAACTTTACAAGGAGAATAAGTTTTTAAATATTTCCTCTGGTTGTAACAGATGGGATTTGCTGAGCTTGCTTTACATCTCAGCCCAAAGACTCCAAAGCAATTTGCAAAAAGCTAGAGTACCATTATTATTATTTCAGTATTACAGTTGGGAAAACTGAAGTTCAGAAAAATAAAGTACCTTCACTCACAAAAAGTAGGGAATAATTGATAGGATAGCTGGAACTGAACCGAGATTTCCACCTTCCTGACTTACTTTTCCAGCCATTAGTCTTAATTGTGTTGTTTTGATTTCATTATTGTTAAAAAATAAACAAACAAACAAAAACCAAAAAACATATGTACAAAGTAGATTGTGTATTTTCTACTGTAAATTCATACCATTTTTTATATGCTTGCTCTGTTCATGAAGCATTTTGAAGTGAATGTTTTTCCAGCTGGAACACATCTAAGGAATGCCACTTATGTTATTTTCAGTCTTTAGTACAGTACAAGCAGAATAACTTTGGTATGGTGACATTATTTTCCAGTTCAAATATTAAAACTAGTTTGGCCATAATGTGAGTTTCCAAGGAAACAGAATGAAACACTGAATCAAGAAATTCCCTTTGTTTCATCAGCCTCTTAGCACTATATATGAAGATCAATAGACTACATTTAAAGGTGCTATAATGTGGTTTATGTTGTAAATTAAGGGGGGAGGAGGGAGTAACAATTAGCACACAAACTCAAAGGAAAGGTCACTGAATTTATGGACTGAAAATTTCACAGAATTTATTTAAATCAACTGATAAATAGAAAATCCTCAAGTAGCTATCACTTCAATAGCTTCAGTTATCCTTCTGTCGCATGGTTATTGACAGGAGTTAAATACTTGCATTCAGCCCAATTCATTACACAGGATTTATCAGATGGTGATGTGATGATATAATCTATGACAAGGGAGTCAGTTACTTGCATTTGATAAAGACCAGCAGATCAATGTTCTTTTATTCTTTCATTTACCGATCTTTGTTGCTCTAAATGTATTCACTACCACTGTTAGTGCTACAGGCATCAGCGTTTTTTTATACTGTCCATCTTATCTCTCATCCTCCCTATTAAACCAATTGCCCCACTCACACCTTCACATTGTGGAATACCTAAAAGCCTTAGTTTTATTCACTTATGGAGTTTCAAGGATA
>JANHGB010019285.1:0-13078 GCA_026283785.1 Coracopsis vasa
GTACATACATTTCCATGTGCATATACATATATAAAAACACATGTATACAAAATTTGGTCAAAGAAAGAAAGGACAATTTCAACCAATAACATATAAGCAGCTGATCTCCTAGCCAAAAGCAATCCACCACCCTCACCAGCAATGCAAAAACCACTTTTGGGGATACTGATCTGTAGACTGTAATATTCCCATTACAGACCATCAAAACCAGCTTTTGCCCTGATAGAAGTTACAAACAGGGCAAGTCTTGCCCAGTTTAAAAAGATTACCCATGGACTTTTGGTTTTCTTAGCACTGTGGAGTTTTACTTTTGAAGTTGTTAGGAATATCTTAAGCAAGTACTTTGCATCAGTCCCATTGATTCATTCAGCCAGACTATACTTAAGCTGCTGCTGATCCAATCTGTTTCTCATTATACAGCCAGCTACATACATACACAGTGTGACCAGAAAGAGCTTTCATTGTACTCAAAGTGGAGCATACTCATTTCTTTAAGCACCTTCTCTTGTACTCAGCGTATCAAGGACTGGACTTACCTGACTTGTGTAATAGACTGGATGAATAAGCTATAGTATTTGCTAGGCAAATGTATTTCAAAGTCTTTGTGTGAGAAAGATAAAAAAAATCTTATCTTATTGGAGATCTCGGGAGTTGGGTAGGGTGTTTTCTTCCCTTTTTGGACTAAATCTTGCCAAATTTGATTGCAAAAAATCAATCAAATCACTCTTCCCTGAGCTGGTCCTGCTGTCATGTACTTTGCTGGAGCTGAGCACTGGCTGGAGGAGTTCAGGTTTGATTTATCCCTTGCCAGCACAGTATTTGTTGCTGTGATGTGAGGCCAGCAATCACAACCCACCCCACATTGCCAGGCATGATAGCATCCCCGGCATCTGCCCTGCCTGGGACACTTGGATCATTACAAAATACTCCTGCCAGAAAAAACAAGCACCCTAGGACAGGTATCAGGTTTACCCTCATAGCTGATGGATCACATACAGCTTATTCTAATAATTTTCTATTATTAAATCACCGCAAGTACAGCGATCACTGTAAAAGTTAAAACCAGGCCAGTATCTTGCAGGTGAATAATTCAGTTTCTTTGAGCATCTTTTGTAATATTTTCTAAGCATTGATTTTTTGGAATTGATTAAAGGTAAACCCAAGCAGTAAATTTGCTCTTCACTGCTCAGTGAGTCTGATTAGAAGGCTGGTTCAAATTAAGAGGGCGCTATTCTGACATGTTAAGTCTTTTTTTCACTCTTACCTCTTGCAATCCCAGTCCTCCAGAACAGCTTAATCAGCTCAGGCTGTACCTGCTTCTACTGTCCACTCTATTTCTGCTATGGCCTAACAAGCATGCAGTCACTGAGCAGCAAGATTAAGGCCTTGGAGGTGAACTCCATTGCCTCTCACCATCCTTCTCCTCAGGTATGCTTCACACAGGTCCCTACTGAATCCTGGAAAGGACACTTCTCCTGAGGCTGCAACATCAAAGGAAGGTGAATCCTTCCTGTTTCTATACTGGTCTCTTTTCTCTCTTTTCTGCTCTTTCCAGTCACCCTTATCCAGGCAGCCATTCTGTTGATGTCAGGGACCACAGCCCAAAGAGCTGCCCAGCAGTAGGAAAGTGAAAAGATTCAGCATCTGCTTTTGGCTACAGCCAATGCCAACCACTCCACACCTCTGCACCTCACTTCTGCCATTCAGAAATAGGCACAGTCTTCTCACTGTATTTTTGAGATCTGGGAAGGATTTTGAAGGAGTTATTGGTGCCAGCGATAGGCAATGCCAAAAGAGGTCATTGTGTATGCATAGATCTAATCTAGCTCTCAGATGATACGGAGCTGAACTGAAAACAGGCCCAGCCACATCTTTACTGGCCTCTGCCATGCCTCTTTAGCTTCTGTAATGATATCTCTGCAGGAATGCAAGCTGAAACAGAGCTTACAATGGAGACAGACGATGAAAATTTGGGCATGCTGCATTTAAATTTATTTACCTGATTGTATTTTGTAAAGCTATCCATCGTGCCACCGCACTAGATGGAATTAAAAAACCCAAAACAGATCCATGATTAATGAAGACAGGTGAAGGCTGCAATTCCCAGATTTGAATGACTGCTCTCCCAGGCTTCCTATGCAACTTGTAGCAAGATCTTGCAGGAGAACATTTCAAAACTGATTGCCTCAAATTAGCTACTCTAATAAAGTTGGTCTGTTTGCGAGAGCCACTGAGTTTGGTTGCTGCATTTAGGCTCTACAAAGACTGTGAGTTCTCAGCATCACTGAAAATCAGGCAGCTGTTTTTCTTTCAGGTTCCTAAATTGAGATAGAGGTAAGTACAATAAGAAATTCAGCTTTATAAACCCTGCTCTCTGTTTCAATGAAATTTGCTGTGAGAGATCTTATATAGGCATACAGAGCCTAAACGAATATCAAGAATAAGTCAGGAATAGGATTTTTGTGTATGTGTATATCCGTAAAATGCAGCTATTGGTATTAACCTGACTCACCAAAGGCATCAATAAGCACATCCATTACATTTTGTATAATGCTTATCTTCCATTTAAGGTTCTCCAAGATCAGAGAATTTCTGATCACTTGAAACTATCCCCTGGGCCTAGCCTTCACACCGATGACACCTTCTCTTTTTCATGTTCCAAGGATTGTTTTTTAGACTTTGAAGTTAACCTGAACATTTTCTGCCATGTTCTGAGTGGTATCATTCATGATTCTCAAAGGGAAAACTCATGGGATAAAACAGACAGAAGGCAGAGGTAAAGGAAGTTAAGGAGGATAAGAAGCAGTAAAAAGCAAGACACTGGTAACTGGAAAAGAGAAATATGAGGAGCAAAAGTGCAAAAGACTAATGCCAAATGCCACAAAAGAAAGAAAATATCAGAGAGGAAATGTTCAGAATTAAAAGCATCCAGAAAATCAATGAGAAATGTCCAGTAACAGTTTTGGTGGGTTTGTGTTGTTTATTTTTAACAGGAGATGTTACCTGACTTTTAAAAAGTTTAGGATTAAAAACTGTGAAAAAACTCCCACACTGGAGACCATGAAAAAGAAAAAAGATTATTAAAGAAAGCTGAAAGAAAATGGAGGAGGTAAAAAGAAAACGTACGGCAACTTTCCTTGCTTTTTAGTGCTAGAAATGAAAGGGCTGAGGAAGTTACAAATAAAGACATTAGCCCTTATTTAAAAAGGGCATGATGACTACACAACTTAGCTGTAATGGCTTTTGGACTTCTCAGGTTTTCGTAACTAAAAGCCTCACTAATCAGTATCTGTGAAGTTTATGATATTATAAAGTAATTGCAGCAGAATTTCTGATTATTGTGTAATAATAATTGAGCACCTTTTTAACATGTTTTTTAAAGTGCAGAAACATAATAGCAATATTTATTAAATTTTAAGCAATTATATTAGTGTCTAGCTATAATATTAATATTTCATATAATATTAATACAGAAACTTAGTATTTTTCTGAGGTAAAAAGTATTTTTCAGCTTCTTCTGTTTCAAAAAGAATTCCTTCCCTGGACATATTTCCTATCTGTGTAGATGTCACTGTTTTCTTGTCTGACTGTGCTAGACCCACCAATACAGACAGAGCTCATAACCAAGTAGAGCAGGCTTCAAGCTGCTCACGAGAAGTAGTCATAGCTTCACAGCCCAACAGTGTCTATCCTGTTCAGTAGTGGAACTGCTCTCCCTGGTTCTGGTTTTGATCCTATTTCCTAGAAATGGGATAGGAGTGCTGCAGGGCTTGAGCAGGTTCATTACTGGGCAGGACATTTCATTTCAGCAGCATGAAGGTAAGGTGCCTCATCCAAGCTATTCCTCTATACTCCATCTGCATTCAACTTTCACTGGCAGTTGTTCCTCTTAAACTCCCAGTAATGCTGGCTAAAATAGGGGTCAGAAAACTCAGCTCACTGGTCAGCTGTCAGCTCACTGACAGCTGCAGAATGCAGGACAACTTCAATACACAAAGTTGCTGAGTCCCCCCAAAACACATTTCTGCACCTAGTGCTCTCTGTGCAGCCTGCAGTATTTGAATTCATAGCTATTTGCTTTGCATCAACATTTAAACATAGAGGTAACGAGCAGATGCTGCTGCAATATTTGGTATTATAAAAGGCCTTTGATTTTAAATACCAGCTCCCCAGCCGTCTGTCCAGCTGGGAGTGTGCTACGACTCAGGAGAGGAGACAATTATGCGTTACTTCAACAGGTACTGTTCTCTGCACTGCTTCCATCTACCAGTACATCACTTGTTAATGAACACAATGCATTTCTCCTCTGACTCACTGTATTTTTCCAAATGTTTTCAGTACTGAAGGTTTCTCTACCTTTTTTTCCCGTGAGCAAATCCTGTAGAGCTAGTAAAGAGATGAGTGAGAGGGAGGGAATCAGCCCATGTAGGCTTTTGAAAAAGGATTTATCAATTTCAACTTGCAAATCAAAATTCAGGTAGTGTTTTTAACAGCACATCCATACCTAACTTCTATGCAAAGCAAGAGGGCCTAGGAACCTGTGTGCTTTGGGAAATCTCCCTGTGTACTTGCCTTCGTATTTAGATATAAAAATTAGGATACTTCAGACTTTCAGGGCCTCTTGCAGTTTCACATACACAAATAGTACCTCCCTACAACATGGATGAACTGCGAGGAGAATTGCATGAAATTATCACTGAAAGGTCCTTAGATTCTCTCTTGTGAGGGTCTTATAAAGTAAAGAGAAGTGTTGACATGTCTTGTTAGTTGCAGTTGGTGTGGTATTCCTGCTGCTGATCTATTTTGGTACATTGGTGGCTTTGATCTGATCATCTGACTGCTTTCTGTTAGACAACATTTTTGTAAAGACTTTTGGTATATTATACTCCATACAAATTCGGACAGCACCTGCTACAGGCACTATGCATTTGACTCCTTCCTTGATCAATTTTTCTCTGGCACACATCCCTAAGAGAAGCCAAGTCTTTTCAATCCATCATGAGCTGCTTTAAAATTGCTTCATAGAAGTTTGCACCTTCCACTAGTGACACTAAGAGCTGAAGAGAAAAGGCAACTGCTGTAAGAAGCACACTGCAGCAAAAGACTGTGCTTGTCATAAAGTCATGGAAAAATAGTCTAACAAAGCTTCTTTGCTTTTTTTTCAAAGGATCACGTTTTCAGACTTGGAGCCATAAATATGAGGCACTCCAGTGAAGCGCATTCAGTGTAAATACCTACAGCACACATGGTAACTTATATTTCTCAGAACCTCTAAAATTCAGTCTACCTGTAATGTGGCTGCACAAATAACGGAGCAATACACCTAACTCAGTTCTGAAAAGTTATGCTGTACTGTACAATACATTCCCATGTTAAAAGCAGGACATTTCAAAACCCTCCAGCTGTACTGAAATAGAAGCTATGCTTGTTAAGACCCCATTATTGAAAGATTCCTTTCCACTTCCCCTCATCCCTCAACCAATCCTCTATCTTTGGAAGCAAAGATGTAATCCATTGCGGGTACCACTGACTACCAGTGCAGCAACGTTGAAATGACCTGGAGCAACAGTTAATGACCACTTTGATGAAAATACCCTGATAACCAGCTTATGGAAGTGAAAGAGAGGGCAGGAGCTCCAGTTCTTCCCTATGTCCTCCCCAACACATGCACATCACTTGCCGCCTTATGGCACGTGTGGGCTATGCTACTTGCTGCAGCCTGAGCTCAGCATCTACCCATCATTTCCTTCCATCCCAGTACCATCACATTATAGAATAGTTTTTATTCAGCAAGAATTTGAGATGCATCCCTGGTGCCTGGAACGTTGGAAGGTAGCAACGTCAAGAATGGCAAACAAAACCAACAGCCACCACATGTCCTTGAAGAATACCACACAAGCCTTCTGACCAGCCTCCACAGTGTGAAGCATCTAGCATCTCTAATTCAATTCACTTATAATGCTTTGTAAAAATGGCTATCCAAACTTAATAGGGGAAAATATGTAGGGGTCTTTAACTCCTACTTTCAATTAAAGTTACAAAGTTAACAAGAAGGAATGAGACTAAGATGGCACAGGGCTCCTTAAATCCATAAAAATTGAAAGGTCATTATAAATGGGAATGACTTGACTGTATAACCTTTAAAAGGGAGGTGAGAATTGCTTTGAGAAAAAAAACTTAAAACTGATCTATGAATCATTCTGTTGGTAGTTAATGTTTTTACTGTTTATTTAATGATGAGTAAACTGAGAACAGATCACAGTTCTGAACTAAGGGAGGTTTTAATGGTAGTGACTGAGTCATTTAAAGAGCAGATGAAAATTTCTGGCTTGCTAGAAATCAGTTAAACAAATATTAATTTCCAGTTACTGCTCACAGCGTTAGTTTTTTAACTAAAAATGGTTGAATTTTGAAACTCAAAGCAATACCTAACTATACATCAGAAAAATAAAGTGTGGAAACGTAGGTTCACAACCGAAAAATGTCTCTATGAGTACTTTCTTCAGCTGGACTATCAATGGCCTTTCTGGAAACTTTTGGAGTAGGGTTTACTCTATCGGTAAGCAAAGAACAGTAGTCTTCTGCTGCTGAAAAGAAATCTCAGTTGCATTTCCAATATTAAATAACGATACTCAGGATGTTTTAAATCAAACAGGAAGTTTTTCATGTTTATGCCAAGAAGGAGCAGCATTTAGCATCTCGAGCAAGCATGTTTGCACCAGCTGACCAGTTTGTGTGCACAGAACCTCTTTTGTGGTGAAGCCTAGCTACAGTGATGCATCAGTTATTGTTAGACATTGACCAAAAAGGTTGATGTTAAGTATAAGGCAAAACCAAGACTGTCCATGTGGAAAATTAAGTTGCACTTAGCATTTTATTCACTTATATGTCCTAAAGTCTGGCAAACCTTCCATTTTGGACAACCCATTGGACACAGGCTTTCATCTGCTTTATTTCAAGTGCTTTCCTGAACATGACAAGGTCAAAAAATAGCCTGAGCAGTAAGTCCAGCAAGCATTGTCCAGACCACGCTGGCAATCATTAGTCTGTTTTATCATGTCATCTTGCATGGTGTAGAAACAAAAGGAACAATCAACATCATATTCATTAGTAGGAATGTATGAAAAATAAGATGTCTTCAGTCTAGCACCTGGTCTGTGTTCAGCCTACCACCTTAGAGGTTGTGAATTAACCATTCACAGTGTGTACTATGAGGGCGTACAATGCATCTGTGTGATTTACTGACCTTAGTCTCATTCCAATTACTTTCAAACATTTACGTATGTTGTTCCTTAGGGATTAGTTGCCTTGGGAATAGCTTGTATTATTTAATATTATTTTCCCTACTGGCATAGCATGATCTTGACAGATAGCCTTAAATGGTGCAGAGATGGAGGTAATGTACTTTTTCACTACCACTCTGATTTAACTAAATTGCCACAATATTAAGCGTAAGTAATCCTTCCCAAGCATGCAGCCAAGCCCACATCAAATGCTCAAAGTTTATGCTATTTTGTGTCTTCAGCAGAAAGAAATAAAGAACTAAAAACTCACCTGCATGGTGCCAAGGCATAGCACTTAACCATGATATGGCATCTGGGCCCAAACACCACATGTAGCTGTTGACAAACCATTTAGTTTTGTTGTCTTGCTGTATTGTATAACTAGAGTCCATTTAGTTCACATAGATACGGGCACTAATAACAACAGTTAAGTGGGAATACCTTGTTTCCAGAAATCAGCGTATGAAACCAGAGGAAAATGAACACATTTTCAGCTTTTGGGGGTATTTTTATGTGTTTATTTCTGAAGGGGGCAGACATGGCTTGGTAATGTCTTTCAGTAGATGGCATTCTAAACTGTCCCAGACTGTAATCAAGCTTAGTGCCATCACAACATCTATAACAAATTTCAAGGAGTGGAGACATTGTTGCCTGTAATTATTGTTCAAGTGTACTTATAATGGCTTTTTGGAGCACTAGGTTTTTCACATTCTAATATCACTATTATTAATTTTATGCAGTCTTTTGTTTAGTGGAAAGATAAAAGTATTTATTATCCAGCAAAGCAGGCTAACGTGCAATGATATGTGGGAGACCCACTCTACATTGCTGAACAAAAAAAGCAAGCATAATAACAAATAACTAAAAGCATCAGTCACAAATAATACAATGTACTTGGATTATTTTAACAACAGCAATTTTAATTCCTTCATAATTGACTTGTAAATTAGACTCCTTTTTAAGAAAAAAATATACATCATCTGTTACTATCTGGATTTAGTACCTAGCTAAGAAAAAACAACAGAGAACTAGTGTAATTAGTGCAAAGCTGATTACTTACTCTGCTGAGTGTAAGTCTACCACTTTTTCCTCACAATGGTGTGAAGGTAGTTGTTACTAGCCAACAAAATAGGTCTCCTAGCTATAAAAATTCATGATGTTTTCTTATACATCTGGGATAGGAACATTAAGGCATTCTGACAGCTTCCTCATTATGCAAATTACTAAAACCTATCTGATCCAGACAGAATCACACAAACTCTATTTTTGGACATAATACTGACTATTTTTTATACTACCTCAAAATAGCAAATTAACTCAAGGCTTTGGCTGTACTAGACCTTGAGAATCTAGAGACCAAGTATCATAGCGTAAAGTACTGGGTCCCAGCTATACCACTTGATAACATCTAGTCTAGCAACATCCTGGTTTCTGCTGATACCAGAGCAGCACTCTTGCTACCATATTCTTCACAAACAGTTCATACCATCACTGAAGTACAGTTTTTCCAGTCTCCACAACAGTCAAGAAACCAAACAGCGGCACAGAGAAGCTGTGAGCCACCACCCCCTAGAAGCCACTCACCCATCCCTGTCAGTGTTTAAGAGGCTTTTGGACAATGCCCTCAATAATATGCCTCAACTTTTGGTCAGCCGTGGTCAACCATTTTCAAGGACAGAAATCAAAAAGGTTACAAGTGGGAAAAGGATTTTATTTTTATGCAATTTTATGTCATTTTATATTATATTATAATTTTTCTGAATCCGTTTTATAGGCAATGCTCACAAGCATTCACACAATGCACATGTATGGTGTGCCTTGAAAATACTTGTCTGGAAAAATGGAATGTGTCCCTGCAGCATGGCATACAAGAAAAGTGCCATCACAGGTGAAAAATAACTCTCTTCTATCCCTTCCTAACCACCGCTGACACTTGCTCCAAGATCCCTTCAGCATCATAATGAGGTCTTCTTGATGCAAACCAGAATGGGTACATGACCTTTAATGTGGGGAGGAGCTGCATGTGAAGCTGCACAGTGAGGTGCTTCTGCAGCTGCTTTGACTATAGACATGGAGCAGGTTTACGCAGCGGAAAAGCCTAGAGAATAAGTGTGGGGTTGAATTGTGCAGACTGGGACCCGCAGTTCGCTTGCTTTTGTGTAGGAGCTGCTGTTCTTCAAGTGTTACACCGCTCTTGTTAGTCATCTGAGGAAGGAGCCAAGCAGTGAGTGTGCGCTAGAGGCAGGGAAGGCATGGGCTCTTAGGAGACATCACAATCTCCTGACTCCAATGGGAATCAAGAGAAATGGAAGCTAGAATCTGGCAGACAGAAGGGATGTAAAAACAGTTCCTGCCTGTGTCACCCAGGCCAAACAACAGCAGGAAGCATGGGGAACATTTGTCTTGTTTTGGAAATCGGTATTCCATTTCTATTCTATTGCATTTCATTCTATTATATTCTATGCCTCTCCATTCAATCCATACCACTCCACGATTCTATATTCCATTCCATTCTATTCCATTCCATTACCTACACTGACCCTGAGCTGGATGAGGAGAATGTTATTTCCCTGCAATGCCGGGGAGGTTTCAGCTCCAAAAACACTTTCAAGGACACAAATCACAAAGCTTAAAAGTGTAATCAGGATTTTATTCTATCTTTTTTTTTTAATTTTTGTTTGGATTTTTATATTTTTATGTTACTTTACGTAATTTTATGTTATTTTATCGAGTTTTGTTTGGTTTTTTTTCTGGCTTGGGTTGTTGCTTTTTTCACTCTGTTTCAGAGCTGATCCTCCATTACATTCCTTTCTGCTGTTCACAAGATCATGCAGAAAGACACATGGACCTTGGAGTACCTCCCAAAGCATGATGCATTCCATTTCATCCCCTTCCATTCCATTCCATTGCTCTCCTTTCCGGTACATTCCTTCCCATTATGTTACTTTCTGTTATTGTCCTTTCTTCCGTTATTTTAATTTCCTTTCCGTCACTCTCATTTCTGTTTCATTACTCTGCTTTCTTCCATTTTATTTTCCTTTCTGCTACGTTCCTTTCCATTGTGTTACGTTATTTTCAGTCATGTTCTTCCCTTTTCCATTACTTTCTGCTCCTCCTTTCTGTTACATTATTTCCTGCTAGGTGCCTTGCCTTTCAGTTCTGTTCCATTAGGTTGTTGTTCTTCTGTCGCATTACTCTCCTGTCATTTCTGTTCCATTGCAAAACATCTTTCCTTTCTGCTATGTTACTTTCCTTTCTGGTACTCACTTTCCTTTCTGTTACTTAACTTCCTTCCATTACCTTTCTTTCCTTTATGTTCCTTTCCTTTCTGTTATATTCCTCTCCCTTCTTTTACATTATTTTCCCTCCTTACACATTCCTTTCCATTCCGTTCTGTTACCTTCAGTCATATTACTTTGCTTTCCTTTCCTTTCTTTTTACTTTCCTTCCCATTACATTCTTTTCCTTTCCTTCCTGTTCCATTACTTTCCATTACATTCCTTTGTGTTACTCTCCTATCCGTTATGTTGCTTTCCTTTCCATTACTTTCCATTCCATTTTTTCCCATTACGTTAATTTCCTTTCCATTAATTTCCATTCCTTTCCATTACTTTTCTTTCTGTTACTGTCGGTACTTCCGTTAATTTTCATTCTGTGACTTAACTTTCTGCTACTTTACCCACTGTTATTTTTCTTGCCACCATGTTCTTTTCTGTTCTGTTCCATTACTTTCGGTTATGTTACATTTCCTTTCCTTTTCATTACATTATGTTATCTTTCCTTTCTGTTACTGTCCTTCCTGTTACTGTCCCATCTTCTGTTATGTTACTTTCCTTTTCATTACATTATTTTTCATTATGTTCCTCTCGTTTCCGTTGCCTTATTTTGCTTTTCAATATGTTCCTTTCCATTCCATTGTGTTAGTTTCAGTTCTGTTATGTTCCTTTCCTTCCTCTTCCATTCCTTTTGTTACGTTGCTTTCCTTTCTTTCAGTTATATTACCTTCTGTTCCATTATGTTGCTTTCCTTTTGTGTTGTCATTCTTCCATTCCATTCCATTGTGTTCTGTTCCATTCCACTCCATTCTATGTTCTTCCACCCCATCCCATCCCATCCCATTCCACTCCATTCCAACCCTTTCCATTACTTTACATTCCATTTCTTTCCGTTACGTTCCTTTCCGTTATGCTGCTTTCCTTTCTTTCAGTTACATTACTTTCTGCTCCATATGTTCCTTTCCTTTTGCGCTGTCATTCTGCCATTCCATTCCATTCTGTTCCATTCTGTTCTGTTCCATTCCATTCCATTCTATTCCATTCCATGTTCTTCCATTCCATTCCATTCCATGTTCTTCCATTCCATCCCATCCAATTCCATTCCAATCCAATCCATTCCGTTCCATTCCATTCCATTGCTCTCCTTTCCGGTATATTCCTTTCCATTATGTTATTTTCTGTTATTGTCCTTTCTCCCATTACATTCTTTTCCTTTTCCTCACTCTTATTTCTGTAATGCTTCTTTCCTTTCCTTCCCATTCCATTACTTCCTGTTCTTTTCTGTTACATTATTTCCTGCTAGGTGCCTTGCCTTTCAGTTCTGTTCCATTATGTTCTTCTTCTTTCTGTCGCATTACTCTCCTTTCATTTCCGTTCCATTGCAAAACATCTTTCTTTTCTGTTATGTTACTTTCCTTTCTGGTACTCACTTTCCTTTCTGTTACTTAACTTTCTTCCGTTGCCTTTCTTTCCTTTATGTTCTTTTCCTTTCCATTATGTTCCTCTCCCTTCTGTTGTATTATTTTCCTTCCTGCTACGTTCCTTTCCATTCTGTTCCATTACTTTCAGTTATGTTACTTTGCATTGCTTTCCTTTCTTCTTTACTTACCTTTCCATTACATTCTTTTCCTTTCCTTCCTGTTCCGTTATTTTCCATTACATTTCTTTGCGTTACCATTCCTTTCCATTATGTTGCTTTCCGTTCCGTTCCATTTCTTTCTGTTATGTTCCTTTCCTTCCTGTTCCCTTCCTTTCCGTTATGTCGCTTTCCTTTCTTTCAGTTACATTACTTTCTGTTCCATTATGTTCCTTTCCTTTTGCATTGTCATTCTTCCATTCCATTCCGTTCTGTTCTGTTCCATTCCATTTCTCTCCTTTCTGGTACATTCCTTTCCATTATGTTCTTTTCTTTTATTGTCCTTTCTTCTGTTACTTTAACTTCCTTTTCCTTACTCTCATTTCCATTACATTACCCTCCTTTCTGCTACTTTGTTTTCCTTTCCACTATGTTCCTTTTCATCATTCACAATATCATGAAGAAAGAAGAAGAGATGTGGACCATGCAGTACTTCTCAAAGCATGACATCTGTCGATGACAAGCACACCTTTGACTTCCAACACTGCTCTGCTACTGCGCTTCCTGGACAGAGATGCACGAAAAGTGCTCTCGTGCCTGCCTGCCGCCGGTGTTGTATGCAGGGAGAGCTGGAAAGTAGCAGCTGTTGATGGGCAGCAAGGCTGGAGTCCTTCCAAGCAGAGGCTGCTGTGCACAAGCAAGAACCCCCATGGAACAGAGCCAAGAGAAGAGCAGAGCTCACTCCCACTCCGAGCTTGCACTGGGCAATGGAGCCAGAGAAAGCCAGGGCACAAGTGGTGCCCTGGAAGTGTGCGAGCAGCGGGCAAGAACTGAGCCCAAAGGACCCTAACAAGGGGCTGTGCTCAGTGCGACAGAGGACAAGCAGCAACCCTCAGGGGCTACCCTGGGATTCACAAAAGCTTCCTCCCCCCAGATGTGGGGCA
>JANHGB010019292.1:0-17281 GCA_026283785.1 Coracopsis vasa
ACCTTAAACAGGGGAAGTTTAGATTGGATATAAAGAAGAAGCTGTTTACTGTAAGGGTGGTGAGGCACTGGAATGTGTTGCCTCCTGTGAATGCTCCATCCCTGGTGGTGTTCAAGGCCAGGTTGGGCAGAGCCTTGGGTGACATGGTTTAGTCGGAGGTGTCCTTGCCCATGGCAAGGGAGCTGGAACTAGATGATCTTAAGGTCCTTTCCAACGCTAATTATTCTATGATTCTGTGATCTGTGCACCAGCTTTTTGCAGCTTTACAGATACTGGCTGAAACTTCGGGTACCTGGCACAAGTATCATACTAACTCACATGCTCATATCCACATCTCCTAAATCTCTCTCCAGTGAAAGACATGGACAGTATGGTGAGTAAATTGCTTTTACTCCCTCTTCTCTCTTCTTTCACTTCAACACATTAATCTGACTTGCTTTGTGCCCTTAGCAGGGCATAACATTTTTTCAGAGATAAAATTCATATACATCTGTTAAAAAATAAAGCTCACATCTACACATAATACACAGAGCCATAGTAAAAGGCTCTCACATATGTCCTCTGACTATGCAGAATAGTCAAACAACCCTAATGCATGCAATGACTGAACACTGGCCTGGATCTTTTCTATGTGTTAGTTCCTTCTTTAAAGCTTCCTCGGGGAAGCATTAGAAGCTACTAGCACATACTTGTTTTGTTAAAAACTGCTGATAAAATCCAATGAAAATGAATGATAATTCTCTTGAAAGGTATTTAAAACGTGTGGCTGCAGAAAACAGAGTATCTATACTCCAAACTGGAGTGCTGTTGCTTCATATAATAGCTTCATCTTTCTCAAGGCTAAACAGAGCTGAAGTTGGTCTCTGGGTAGGAAGCCTCCAAGGAAAACACATGTAGGGGCAGTCATTCAAAACTCTGTTCTTCTGCTGATTCAGCAATGTTTGGTTGGCGCCATGCACAAGCCATCATTTTACTGACAGGGAAATTTCTCTTGTATTTAGTATCATTAAAGCTTTTTAGAGAGAATATTTCTGGCATGCTGAATCAATACCTTACATTGCTATTACCCACAACCTTCTAAAGCACTTCTGATATTTAATGTTGTACTTTGTCTTATGCATTAACTTCCTCTTGTCTTGAAAATAACTTCTGTGATCGTGGCCCGAGCAGGTGCATCTCCAGACACTACCAAGAACTCACATGCTTGAGCGGGCTAGGGATTAGACTTAAAGCAGCTGGACATCCCCTTCCTTATCTTCACTAAATCAATGGAGTTTGTGTCATTTCTCACAGCTGCACCACAGTATCAGGTCCATACCAAACAATGAGAATTAAGTGAAAATGCAGAAAAAATCTTCCATTCATGAGGATGGGAGAGGGAGACTGTTATTAGGAGAATAAAATATATAAAGTTTGGTTTTTTTGGGTTTTTCTCCTGTCCTTTTGAACCTTGTAACCTTTGCAACCCATTTTATCTCTCAATATTCATAACTTATCCTCCATGATCACTGATGCCTCTAAGATACCATAACAAGGAGGTAGTCATTCTTTGCCTTCAAGGTCTTGTCATTGTACAGTGATGGCTCTATGTAGAGAGCAAGATGCTTTCTGTCACTCTGAACCTGCTCAAAGTCACCATCAAACTGGCAAGACCTATGAAAAATAGAACATTTCTAATCAATCTATCAGCAAAAAGAAACTCTTATGGGAAAAACAGGTGCTGAATGGAAGCTATTGGTATCACATAAATATTATTCTCCATCTTCTTCCAGAATTAAATATAAAAAAATTATCAAAAAAAAAAAAATTTGCTTTGCCTTTGCCCATTTACAGCTGCATTGGGGGATGTTCTGCACACTTAGGCAAGAAGGTGAGTAGGCAGGAAGGAAATGAAGATGAATAGCAGTCACCACGGTAAAAACAGATCTACTGATGCAAAACTGATGCATTGGCATACCTTCAGTTAATCAGCAAGGTGACTTGCTGTAACCAGAGACTGTCCATGGTACAGGTATATTTGTTGTCATATAAGAGTTTCCCAGGTAGCTTCAGGCAGGTTGCCTTTTCCATCCCCCTTTTCAGTCTTCTCCCCTCTGAAGATCTGGGAGAATTCAGTGTGTCCAAAATGAGGAAGATAGAGCCTGAATGTGGGGGCAGGAAAATACAACACAATGGAGCAAAACAGGTTGCATTAGTGTCCAGAGGAATCCTACCAGTGCATCAGGCTGGAATAAACTATCAAGAAAGTAATGATGAATGGATTAGGAAACTCCAGCCAGGGTCTCTTACCTGCAGGCCAGACTGGTAGTGATCAAAAGTAATAGCATATTCAGTCAGTCTAGAAATAAGATTTTAAAGACTAGCGTGGCTTCAGATTGTGTTTCTAGCAGAATGTTTCCGGGTCACATCTGAGTATGTCTCTCAAGGTCACCAACAGAGAGGCTGGTGCAAGGTCAACAACAGCAAATAAGGAACATACTACAAGCAACACTGCAGTTTCCCTCCCCATTGCTTGGCTTTCATCTTTTAATGCCCTGTACATGTTCCTAGGACACCCTTAGAGCGACACATAAAAAATCCCAGATGATTGTTAGTGCTGCTAATTACTGATCCCTACACATAACAGATGCAGGCATTCATAGCCAGCCTGCTAGCCTGAAAAAGCTAGCCTGGAAAGCCCTAGGTTAAAGAATAAAAGGCTGGTAGATTCATGGACACAGTTGTTTGTTGCTTTCAGAGTCTTTGCCCAGGTTTACAGTTATCACACATGCTACATCAAAATTGCTGTCCCAGGAAAAAGTACAAATTATATTTTATCCTAATTAGACTTATTGTGTCCCACTGGAATTTATTTTCTACCAGTCATTTAAGGCAGGACATGATAGCTTTTCAGGGGAATATCATCTTTGTTTCACAAGTGGTTTTCTAATTATACAACAAGTGACATTCTCTTCTTCCCCCTTGTGTCAGCAGATAATGGTCCATGGTGAAACAAAAATAGAAAAGTACTGTTTGGCATTGGTTGTGGTAACATAACCTCGAAAACAGGGGAGTTAACACCGCTGTTAGCGAAAGGGAGTCTTATACCAGTAAACATCTGCTCACACACTGGTCACCTGTGCGCTGATGTTGCAACTGGTAATTTTCCACTTCAACCCGAGGGGGGATGTAAGGAACTGTGCAGGGATGGACGGGTGAGAAGGCCAGATGCGCATCTTGATTCAGGGGACGCTTTGACAACGCATGGCCTACCACCCCTCTGACCGGGCAACATGTTCCATCTCCTCCTGCTCAGCGGTATCCCATTCAACCAGGGGTCAGTATGTATGTAACCTGCTTCACATTAATATATATATATATATATTTCCTTTGCATTAATACCTCAATAAATAGACTAGAGCATTTAATTATTTATATTGTGTTTGGTGTCTAGTCCTTGTACATGGGAATCCTACAAACCTGGAGCACCCCTCCTTGTGTGGAAGCAGTATTCAGGCACTTCAGACAGCAGTGTGTTTTACTAGAAACAGTTTTCAGATGTTTACTTTTATCTTGGATAAAAATTACCCTTCATATCTTCTGTAAGATCAGGGTCCTATGACCAAAAGTAAACCTTGAAGATCACCTGGTGAGTTTTTTGTCTGCTCAGGTTCATTCTTGTCTGTACTCCAGAATACATCATGGTCTTCATTGTTACTCCTTGTGATCATAGGAAAGAAAATGTGTCTACCTGATTGATACGGAACAAAGCAGGTAAAGCAGACAGACTCCAGCAGTTATAAAATATATAAGCTTTTCTGCTCCTTACTATAAGAACAAGGGAGTTTTCAACCTCTTCTAAAAATGCTTTGCCAGCCACACTAATTGCCAGTAAAATTAATTCACATCTTGTCAATTGTAAATGTAATGATTATCTCTCTATATGCTGCTATCACTTTCCACACAACACATACTGCACTGAGAATTTCTTCCCTCCCAGCAGTCAAAGTCATTCCAAACAGTCATTTTCAGGCTCAGGAAGTGACAAAGGCTGTCAAATACACAGAGATTATTTTTGGTACACCAAACGTAATTGTCTGTGTTTGAACTGGACTCAGCCAGGTTACTACATCTATTCTTGCATGATAAATCCAACTGGAATTTTCTAATGATCAAAATTGTGAGGTTTAGTTTTAAATTTCATCTTTGACTCAACCTGCAAAGTGACCCAGTGTCCCTCTGTCTCTGGTTGCATAATGTTGGTGTAGGGTGCCAGGAATAGGGAGTAAACAAAAAGTTAAGACACTCTGACATGAAAAAAGCTGAAACTTTTTAAAGTCACAAAACCCAACCTTTACTTCAGAAGAAGCCAGGCCTTAGTTCAAAACATCTAACCTCGTATTTAAAAAAACCCACAAACTGAAAACATGTATTTGTTTCCCCTTCTACTCTCTCAGTGGACACAGATGCTGATACAGCTATTGCTGAAGATGGTTAGACTCTGCCCACTGATTCCATGGGCTTCAGTTGCATTCCCCATGCAGGCAAAAAAGCTGCATCTCATTTATGCTAGGACGCATTCTGTCCTGGACATGTAAAGTGATATTAAAAGGTGTGATTCCACCTTGAGCTTAATTTTAGCTCCCTCCACAGCAACCAGAATGCTAAAAAAAGAATTTATATGGAAGGATGAATCAAGTCTAACATCTTCAGAGATTAGCAATTCATTTAATGGCTTATCGGGACTGTAAAAGCCTAGATATTTTATAAAAAAACAAACAAACAAACAAACAAAAAAACTCTTTCCAGTGCGGCTTTGATGGCAGTGGTAAGTCTCCAGCTTTCATGAGAGGTGGCAGTAACCATCAGTTTAATTTCAGTATTGACTAAGACATTGATTCCTGACAGCATTCCCAAAGGATTCTGTAGGACAAGGGGGTGTTTAAAGCTACCTACGTCCTGAAGTGCAGACAGTGAAAATGCAGGGTCCCAGCATAAAACTCCTGCCCAGTTTTTCCCATTATAAATTTCTTTTTCTTGGCAACATAGTTTATACTATCTGATAGACATCATGCTGCTCTAATTCAGTGAAAATGCAATTACACTTCTTCATCTGAACATATAACCTAAGGCATATTATGAAAACTGAGAGTCCATATTAAAAGAGCCGCTGAATTTGTCATTTAATAGAACCTCTGAATTAAGCTTTATTTGTTTTGTAACTAATGTTCTCTCAATTTCACTGATGAGAAACTGAAATAAAAATTAATCATGAAATATATGGCCTTAGAAAAATACTAGCACATTTTCTTGCTCATTTCAGGGTCGTATTGCAAAAAGAGTAGCGATATGAGTTTTACAGGATGATCAAAATACCAGAGTTAAAAGCCAGAGTTCCACATTCCAACTGGCTTTCCTCTAACCACCTATAGTTCTCACTGCTCAGAAAACAACTTTCGCAGTCTATAATCTTTGCCTCTTTTTCCCAACTTGTGAGCAAAATATATGCACTGAGAACAATGTGATAACTCCATTTTCATCTCACATGCTTTCCAATTAATGCAAAGCATGCCAGAGTTACTTAAATACGCAAGTTGTAATTGGTAATGGGAAGGTAGGGATAACCTCTTATTTTTCCCTTAAGACAATTCAGAGCTATCCATTACACAGCATGCTGTATTTATTAACCCAGCAGGCACTGTCAAATGCTCATCAAGCATTTGAATGCAAAATTCAGTTGAAAAATTGTTTTTGATGATAAGTTTACAGCCTTCAGTAGTGACAGCCAATTTGTTGCATTACAAAGGCACCTTGAATGACAGGATTCTACAAGAGCCTCCTGAGATTCAGGGGTTGTGGAGCTTAAGTGTGTCATTCAAAGAAATTTATGTCATCAGTGAGTGCCATGAACATCCTTGCTGTCATTTGTTTTCTGTTCACCTGCAGTTTTTTCAGGACATCAGTTGCAGAAAGTTTTCAAATAGTTTGCTTCTGATCCAACCCGAATCAGAGAAGTACCAATACTTCTGGTGACAGCCTTCTGTGAAACTTTATGACTACATTGCCTATATTTCTTTAAAAATAGTAAGCTGTCTCCTTACATGACATGCTCATTTATCTGCTTATATATTCAAAGGTGAGCTATACTAAACTTACACGTGTCTTAAAATCTTCATGGCTCTTGATGCAGACAAACACATTGTCACGTAATGCTAAAGGAAATCCTTGCAGCATCTGTGTACATAACACAAAACTTGGTATAGGGTTCTCTCTAAAACTTCTGTAGTTACCACAGATGCCCTAGTGGCTTTATTTTACAAACAGGGAAAAAATATCACATAAAAGTAAAACATTAGGAAGTCTTAATTGTTTGGTTTGGTTTTTGGTTTTGGTTGGTTTGGGTTTTTGGGGGGGTATTTTTGTTGCTTTTTTCTTATTAGCCAAAGGGTTTAGCTAATTTTATAACAGAATATATAATAGAATTATATATAGAATATAATAGAATTATACATATATATAATTATAACAGAATTATAATTTTTAGCTAATTTTTATAACAGAATTAATCTGAAATTTCCCATCTAAAAAGATGTGTTGTCCAGCTTCATTCCTAGCCAGGAAGCTATCTTCATCTCAAGCAAGTAGTGTTTTTAATCCTTAAGTGCTAATGAGCATATTAACCCACATTCTTATTTGGACTATAATGTCTTTCAGCATTTCAGCCTACTCAGCTACAATATTACTACGGAGGATCATTACCCGTACAATAATATTTATGAATTCGGGCTTATTGCACAGATACAAGCAAAATACATCTATTTTAGTAAATTTCTAATCAGATAATGTGACTGATCAAGGGAAAAGCTATCATAAAAATAATTCAATGAATTGTCTGTAGCAAGCAATGATAATAAAGTTAATACATATTTTCAAACAATAGTATGAGGATTAGCCAGTTAAAAAAAAACAGCACTAGCAACATGAAAAATATGAATGGAAAGAAGGCCAAGTGACCTGCTGAACAGCTCCCAGAAAATCCAGAGCTACAATGGGTACCCTACACAGCACCCTGTGCTGTAGTCCCTACCTGTACAGCCAGCCCTGCTCTTTTAACCACTGACATCTGCAACAGACATCTTTCAGGAAGCCCATCTGTGCTGAGGCTAGTTCAGCTATCTAGGGTTTTTTTTCCTCCTTTAGACTCTATGAAGGGTCTGTTTTTCAAAGTTAAGACTTGAGGCCAGCAGAAAGAGGAGGCTTCACCTGTAGGACCAAAAAGTTTTTTCCAGTACAACTGACCTCAGTGCTGAGAATGTGCTACTTTAGCATGCAACTTGACTTAAAAATCAGAGGCTCACCACAACGGCAGAGATCAATGAACATTGTGTAAACTTGTCACTGCATCCACTTTGTAAATGCTAAGATAAAATGTTTTGTCATTCTTGCCATAAGAAAAATTAAGTTAGAATTAAAATTAAGTTAGAATGAAGAACTTATTACTCCATGTTGGAGCCCTGAGCACATCTCTCCTCCCCATCCTGGGGGTTTGTCTTCCTGGCCTCAGGGACCACACTGAGCTGATGCTGCTGGTGGACTTGGGGAGAGCTCCTCCTGACAGCATTGCTCAGTGTCCTTCCTCTGGGCAGCCTGCGCTGCTCAACCACGTCCCCATTGATCCAGAGCCTGACTCCCACCCATGGGCTGATGTCCCAGCCCTGCCTCAGCCTGATCCCAGGAAGGTGCTTGATGCCTGGGGCTTGGGCTGCCCTCAGCTGCCCTGCTCCCTGGCTGAGGTGGTAGGACAGCCCTGGCTCCCAGTCCTTGGAAGCAGAATGCTGACTGGGTATTCCTGACAGCATGATTCAAACTGGGTTTCTTTCAGTTAATTCAAGATTTCCGTCTCCACCTGAGGATATTCACAAACAGTTATTATCACACGTATCCCTCTGGCTCTTTGACATCTACAGAGAATTAATTAAAAGGCTCAAACTGGTGTGCAGTTATCATTTCCTACTGTCAGTTTAGATTCTATGGAGGCAAACAAAGCAATGATAGGCTGAACCTACCTTAATATTAGCATTATGGTTGAGGGCATTTCGGTGACTCTTAAAAATGTACCCATGCACAGACTGCATTTGCAGAGCTTATTTGGTACAAACAAACTAGATTGTTTCAGAAGAAACTGAACTAGGAGGTCTGCTCCAGACCTATATTAGATAGGGACACACTAAATCCAAACAGCTCCAAACCCTTGACATTGTGAAGAAGTTTGGTCCAGGGTACCCGACTAATTTTAGTCTCACCTGCACATCCTGAACTTCACATAATCTTCAGCACCAGCTCTTTCAATCCACTGAACCAATCCTGCTGCATCAAATTTCTCATTAATGTAGACCCAGTTATGAGTGGCAACAGTTCACTGGGATTTTACAGTATGTTAAATACAGGGAGGGAATGTTAGCAAAACCAAGAAAGTTGCCTCGCTTTCATCTAACTGTGCATGGCATTTTGAACACAAACATATAAGCAACTACCTAAAGAAGCCCCACACACACATACTCTTTTGCAATGCATAGTTAGAACCAACACAATACAAAATTAGAGGACACAAGGGATATTGCTATTCTGATAGCATTTATTGTGCATTGGTACTTCATCCATAGCTCTGAGCTTGGATACTGCCTGTCATCAGTCTTTTCTACAACGTCTAAAAAATCTCTATTTTTATTTTTCATCATTTATGCTCTTAATTACTCCAAATTTAGCTCCCTTAGGGTAAAAAAAGTTGCATGATCTCACTCTCATTGAATATAATGGCAATACTGATATGTACCTGGTTTATCTTTAGACATGTAATCTATGCAATACTACTCCCGCTACGCCTAAATTTTTCCCCGTGCGTTTCAAACACCACAAAGATGTTAAAGTAGCACATGCAATCCCTATACTAAAAGGAAAATATTAAATACAGTGATGTCAATAGTAGATTCTGTAAAACCTAAACCAAAACAAAATTCTAATTATATTAACTGGCAACCAAAGAACAATTAACAATGTTCTTTAAGATTTTTGAGAGATAAATAAGTATTCAGAAAAGCTGTGTTTATTATACCAATAATTACAACCTAAAAGTTCCATTTAGCCCCACAGATAAAGGTCTTCATTATATCTCTAATGACTACATTTACCTATTCAAATATTTAAAAGAGAAATTACAGAAAAAAAAAAAAAGCCAAAACAAAACAACACCAAGTAATCTTGGTGACTTCTGTAAAGTTGAAGAAATATTGAATGCACTCAACTTTCACTGATATAGTTGTTCATACATACCTTTTACCCACTTATATCTTAAATTTGCCTACTTGGTCATATTTTTGATGTATTCTTCTAGACAACTGGAAGAATAGTTAACAACTAGAACATGCCTTTTATATAGATACTTCAAAAGACAGAAGTACTATTTTCTGACCTTGTCATCAATCTTACAAAAATCCTTGCAGAGTCTTGCCATAAACCTGGAAAGACAAGCACCACTATCTCAGATAGACTAGTCCTAGAGGCAAAAGACAAGATTCTTCTTGAGTGGAAATTCAAAGTATCACGGTGTATTGACAAAAGCTGTTACTTGAAGGTACTTCAGATTTCAGCTCCTGAACAAGCCGAAGAGAACACCCTACATGACTACACTGATTGAGACAGGGATAAAAAGCTGCTTCCAAGGCAACCAGGTCTCAGCTTCTCACAGATACTAGCCAGGTCCCAGGAACACATTCAGAAACTGGTTGGGAGGTAATGCAGTGTATGGCATTGACATATAGAATGTTCCCCTGGGACATGAAACTGAACAGAACCTTACAGCTATTTCCTGCACTAGCTAATATATTTGCATGGCAGCTTTGTGAGCATCATGCAGCACAGGTTATAAAAGAGTATATTAAAGCAAGGATCCCTAGCTGAATAAATAAAGCACCTCAGGCAGCTTGCCAAAATGTCCATTATCAGAAACCACCTACACTGTGCTCTATCTCCGACAAAAAAGCTCACATCTCTGAAAGCACAAGGCCTGTGAAACAGTGGCTTCTAGACAGCTTCTTTCTGTGAAAGAAATGTTACAAGCTGTACAGCTACCTGTGATAGAAATATATCACTTTAAGAGTTTGGCAGTCATCTCTGGAGTACATCTAACAAAATCAATTAAGAGGTGGAAAAAAAAAATCACAGCACAGGTATATATACGATATACATGGGCTTTTTCTTTCTCCAGCATCAGAAGACAGCTTAGCATGAGAAGGAAACAAGATACTCAAAGAACTGGCACCAGCCAATTGCAGCTCTGTTCCTGGGCTGCCTAGCCCAAGCAGAAATTAGAGCAGCTGAGGTTAATGAATTTCTGAAGTAGATCTAACTGGTTTTCAGACAAAAGTTGGGCAGGAGGTTTCCTAAATAGTGTATTTCTCAATAATGAACTGTTTCATAAACTTGTGTATTTTACCTGATGCTTCTACTCAGAGTAGCTGGAAAAAAAAAATTGTTAAAAAAAAGAAAAAAACCCAACAAAAAATTTAGATTATTAATTTTTCTTATTTTCTACTGCATTTTTAAATTCAGAGTAATATTACATCTACAATATTAACTACATCTTAAAATTATAAAATATTTAAAAGCAGAAAAAGTGAAATATCTGAAATAGAACTTAAGCTTTTTTTCCTTTGATATGAGCTACATGCAAATTTTGAAATTATGAAGTATCATGATTACAGGAACAGAGGAATTTTGAGGCTACTAGACAATGGCATAGATTAGCTCTTTCCTAGTAACTGCAGACTCAATCATCTGGTGTAGTGTTTGGATATCACAAATTTCCATTTCCCTGCCATTCTCCCTGCTGTGACAGGGCAGTTCCTTGTTAGCTGTTAACCTGGATTCTTAAATTATCTAATCTCTGCAAAGTTCATTTAAGAATCTAGGCCCTATCTCAGTCACGATAATGCAAAGTAGACTACCTTTCTTCATTTTCATAATTCTACTTGTATTACTACAGATGCAAGAAAAAGCTAAATTAAAGCCACCCTTTTCTGAAGGGAAGTACCTGCTAGGGTTTCAGCACTGCTGTTACTATGCATAACAGTACTCAGAGCAGTAAGGCTGATACCTCTCAACCCTCCACCAGTATATTCCAGCTGGAAGTCCAGAAAGACGAATGATGTATTTAGATGCATAAAATGGATCTCCACTTTTCAGTGGGCTTTTGAAGTTATTTTTGGTGAATTCTGTTATATAGGTGTTTTATGTGGGGTTGCTCATTCAACGACACAGTTGTATTGCTAGTGTCTGAAAATACGTCAGGAAGGCAGCTTTCTAATAGCCCTTAGAGCATCAGCTCCAGAGCACATTATGAACACTACCGATTCCCTTAAAATTTCTCTAAGGTGTGCAAGTCAATATTATTATCACCTTTTTTTTTGACTGTTAATGAAATTGCAGTAGAAAAATATGATCAGTCTTCATCAGCATTACAGTGTGAAGGGTAGGTCTTCTTGTGGCATAAAACTTGTTAATGCCATTGAAATCAAAACATGAATGAAAGTATTATGGGAGAGTCTACACTTACAAAATGAGAGTTCCTTACCTGCTATTGTGGGTAATTTTATTAGGAGATGGGGAGCTTAAAGAAAGAACATAAATTACAAAGACTAAGATCTTTCCTATCTAACAGCTACTAAATTACACTTCAAAATAAATAGCATTTAAATACTTTTCAGCAGAAGAAATTTCTGTGATTGTCTCAGAAACATTACACAACTGTCAGCAGCTGTGACATGTTGGGGGCCTACACTGTGCTGTGCACTCTTTCTTACAATGGAAAGTTGCATCAAGTTTTAACTCTTCTAACTGAAGAGTTTCAGGTACGCAGTCTAATGACTATGAATGCAAAAGGAAATTAACTGTTAAGGAAAGTGAATGAAAATCACATGTTGGGTCCCGTTTTCTGGCCAATGACAAGCTATGTGTAAATCTTATTTAT
Organism: Coracopsis vasa; assembly: GCA_026283785.1. Taxonomy (NCBI): domain Eukaryota; kingdom Metazoa; phylum Chordata; class Aves; order Psittaciformes; family Psittacidae; genus Coracopsis; species Coracopsis vasa. The sequence continues at coordinate 12,005 of JANHGB010019292.1, forward strand.
CTTTCCCCTATAGACATTTGTGCCCATCTAGCTGACACAGGTGGTACTAGTCCACACAGTGAGAAGCAGCAGTTAAAGGGCCAGAGCAGAGCCAAGCCTGACAAGCTTGCATTTCCCTTGCTACAAGGTATAATATGGGTAAAGAAGAAGTAAACCAAGTGGGAATCAGTGGGCATGAAGCTGGATGAAGGAAGGAAAGCAGTGACGGCCAGGGTAGGTTGTCTGCTCCATGTTCTTAAGCTTCTGCAATGGAATACAGGAGCAGTGAATTGGTGTAACTCCAGCTTGAACAAGCAAACTCTTTCCCCTTTATATTTGCAAAGTAAGGAACACAGCTTTACCCCAAAATGTAAGTCCAGCTCTGGGAGTTTCACTTGATGTCAGGCAGATGTCCAGCCATTGTTAATGCTACTTTTAAAATTATTTTAAAAATAGTAACATTTTAATATATTAATATTTTAATACATATCTAACAGATACAAGAAGGAACCAGCATGGATTTCCAGGTCCGTCAGCTGATTTACCTTATGCAACATTAAGTGGCAACAGTTAGCAATGGTGACAAAAACGTGTATAAGGAGATAAATTACTCCCTGCTTTTTGCTGGCCTGCTGGACTAGCTGGCCACATTGGAATGAGAAAGGAGATCTGTGCCTGAAAAAGTCTTCTAGTCCTTTCAGATTTGCGAGGGCAGCCCACATATCCTGGGTGTGGTTATGACCCAGAACTGAGGCAAATTCAGCACACTCCTTTTTGTGTAAGCTACTGGCCACTTTTTCCACATCAACAATTTTTTGAATGCTTTGCTCCAAGTTAAGGTTTAAAACTCATATATTCTAGAGGAAAAAGCTGCCCTAATGCAACACTGACTCCTTGTTCGGTGTGGTACTTGGGCTCAGAATTTTGCAAAAAGACAGGAAAACTTTATTGACAGAAATTATTGCTTTCAAAACAAGTAGAAGATAAAATGCTTTGGATCAGACTTCATTTGTGAACTGAGAGAAGCAGCACAATCACGGGAATAAATTTATATGTAGGATGAAGCTGTCTTTTTGAATCACAATTTGACCGCACCCAGAAAATTACAGTTCTCACCCACTAGCGTCCAGTGATGCTCTAAATATTGCCCATCCCCAAACACAGCTTGCCAAGTGTCAGATACATTATTAACTGGAAGTTAAAATAATTCCTCCTTAATTTCTCTTTAGGGAACTGAAGCTTTATACTGTCCTTAGTACAAGCAAGTGCTTTACAGGCATGATTGAATCCTATACCAAAGCACTACCAATCAGAATTGATGTTTAAACACCTTTCCTGTAGTAGTATTTTTGAGCAATAGCAACACTTTTAACTTCTACAGCAACTTTATCCAAGGATCTCAGAGTGGCTTAAAAACAATAATTAATTTAACTTCAAGAGGTAAAAAGGTAGCAACAGCACTTTCCACGCAAGGCAGATTAGACATAGACTCCCAAAGGTATCACACATGGTTGTGCATAGCGCAACAGAGCTGAAGGCTGGATCCCTGGAGCATCCTGTGTCAGTGTCTTGCATTAAGCATCAGATAGTACCCTCTGCCACCCTACATGTGCTCTTCTGAATGCTCAATAAGTTCTCATTATAATAAAGACAACTCGGTGTAGTTATTTTAGTACACACAGTAAATGTACATTATCTCTAGGTGGTTTTGTTTTAATATGTTGGTTGTTTTTTTACTTTTTTTTTTCCTCTCTTCTTTAAGTGAGCTCTTCTTCCTTATTACTAAACAGCCAGCAAAGAAGCAGAGAGTTACCAAGGGCTGACTATATTAGTCTCAAATGTCTTTTCAGTGTATTAAAGTGTTTTCAATTACCTCCTAATACACCTCCAGGGAGCCTAGGAGAACGGAAGGATTAGTAGTGTAATGAGTTTAAATTATTTAAGAGTTTGGGTTTTTTTTTCCCACCCCCCTTATTATGTGACTTTATTGGATTTAATCCTAGATGAGAGACAGTTGACCGTACAAGCCAGGTTATATCTGATGAGTAACCTTGATCTTAAATCAAAGGGTTGCAAGAAAAGGATATAAAAATGCCCTCCTTCTCCAAGAAGATGTGATAAAAAGGATAGGAAGGTCTGTTTTATTTTGCACTGATTGAAACACAGTGACTATTTCAGCAGTTGTTGAAACTGATTGATAAGACACGATGAATGGCAGGTGATTTTCAGGCAGGAACATCCATGCGTAAAAAAGTTCAAGTGATCCATTCTTACCTTATTGCATCATGATATAATAATACAAAATTTCAGGAGAGGTGAACTGAGGTAGCTGAGATTTGTCTAGTTCCCTCTGATTGCCATTGACATGGCTATTACCACCCAAATATCTGAGCATCTCAAGGTTATTAGGTGTATTGTAGCCTCATAACATCCTGATGAGGTAGAAAAATATTATTTTGTATGCATTCAGGAACTGGAGATATAAAATCACATGCTAAGGGTCACACTGAAAGCTCAGAGAGCCAGAAATGCAGCCAATATTTCCTGAGCTCTACCAGATCCCTGATGAGCCAAAGAAGCAATAATGTAAAATAAACAAAGAAAACACAAACAAAGTGAAAACCAGGTCACAGTTCTAGAGAGAAGAAAACACATGTTTTGTAGATGTTTTGTGTCTCAACCATTGTAGTCTGGTATGTTAAACTGGTGGTCCTGCCTATGCTTTGGGCTGGTTTTCAAGACTTTCTTCTTTCCTACAGCTTGGTGCTCTGTGTGATTATTATTTAAGGCAAATCTAATTCAGCTGCCAAGTTAATTTTTTCTGAACCTGAAAAAATAGGCTACATGACACTTCTGTCATGGTGGCTGGCAATATCTTCACTATAATTAATACAACTTCCTTCACACTGAAGCTGGAACTCGGCTTCTGTCCTATATGGTCCTGTGAATTAAACATGGATTTGTTAATGATGGGTCCTAATACCAGAACTTTAACAACTGATTTAAAATGAGGATCTACAATATTTTCCTTAGCTCCTACTTTCTCTGAATGGATACCTAATTAATATGAATTACGAAAGACAGCATATTCTCAGCAACAGAATATGTGACCAGAACCTACTGTTCTTTGACTTTATGTGTTGTCAGCATCACAGCTGTATCAGAATTTACTAGTGTACTGAATTTTAATGTGTCACTTATGGGAAATGTTAGGTATCATTAGAAATCAGTCAAACCAAAAATATATGTGAAAGATATTTCGAATAAAAAAAATAAATAAAATCACAATCTGTTTATGTTGTGGAAGAATACCAACCGTGTACTGGAGTTTGAGAGAAGAGCTGTTGAAAGTACAGTAGTCTTGAATATTTTTTCCAGTAACATGTTTTTTCATTAAAATATGAACTTTAGGAAAAGAGTTTGTCTTTGTTTTTTTCATCCCCATACCTTCAAATCCAATACTGAACTTCTTGTAAAATAGACTCATGCCAGCTTATTGAAGAGATCCAAGGACTAGCATCAAACAGAGCACAAATCATGAGTTTGGAATTCCTTATGCTCCAACAAACCTTTAATCAATTAGGTTAAATGAGTGGCTCTGGTTGGTGCTGACTGTGTACAGGTGTCTGTGTGTGCATACACACACATTTATATGTGTATTTGTTTCCATGGTCCTTGCCCTTTTTTGTTTTGTTTTTTTAAATTTTGTTTCCATTCTTTTCCTCCCTTCTCCAAAGAACCTTGCTGGAGAAGTCTTGGTTTATCCTTATCAGAAGGGGGAGAAAATTTCTGTGGGCAGGCAGACACATTGTTTTCTCTGCTCTTGTCGTGAACTCGTGACTTATTACTTAAAATCATAAGTATTATGAGGAATCCTCTACTCTTGCTAACAGATATAATTACTATTGTAAATATAAAGACAGCATTTTTCTCACTCATGCTTTTATAAGACTGATCATAAATGACTATGTGTAGAAATTCAATTTGAAATTAAAATCTAAAATGTCAGATAGATGAGATTATTAGTATACAGAAAACTATCACAGAAATGGAGAAACAAACACACCCAAGCCACAGCTTCCATAAACTTATCCAAACATCAGATACTCTTAAAATGGAGATTTTACACAGTATTTCACCACTTATCAGAGCTGAGCAAATGCTATGAGTCTCACACTGTACCTAGAAAATACATTTTCTATTTTTTTTTCCACTGTTACTGTGATCTCCCATGACAGATTAAGCCTTTATAAGGTATCAATACCTTATGATGAATGTTATGAAAAGTGACCAGCATATTTTCAAGGAGCCTTCATCCATACTCATCTTCATCCTCACCTAAGGTACCATTAGTTAGCACACCTAGGGGAGTCTATGTTCTGCTTAGCTGGGGGTCAGCCAGCTGATGTTAAATCTGAGAGCTCTGACACTTTACCTTCATCCTAGGAAGAGTGAAATACAAATTCAGACTTCAGTATGGAACATGAAAGTAGCTCTACCTACAATCAAGCAGCTTAATTTGCAATACTAATAAAAGTCTTTTCACAGCAAGAAAAATGAGACCTAGCCAACAGACAAAATGAACCCAAACTCTCTTAAATAGTAGAAGTTACAGGTATAATTGCCTTTCAAGCATTACACTGGTAGTAGTTTCAAGTGGAGTTGCTCATAATTTTGGAAGCAGCTCACATACAGATGAGAGCTACAAAGCAGGACTGTAGATGGAGACAGATGTAGATGGCTCTGCTAATTATCTTGCTAAAATCCTGTCTGTATTCACATACATCCCAGAATTTTAAAGATTGCAAAATTCTACCTGGAAATCCCAAAGCAGCAGCAGATGCTTTGGCTGTATGTTAAATACTTCTCCACATCCCCAGGGCACTACCAGCTCTGAGTTTCTATCCAGCAGCACAGGAACACAGAGCTGTGGAAAGAATACGCACATGTCATCTGAGTGACCTTTTCCTGTTCTTTATAAAATCTTAGTGTGAATAGATTGAGAGTTTTAGTCTGAAGTAAATTAACTACATTATGTATAATGACAAATTATGTAGATTAATACCAGATAATCGGTTGGTGTACTTGCCATTGGAGACAGCTGATGCCCAAATAGAATATTTTGAACTTGAACAAATAAGTTCAGATTGTTCCCATTTGGCACATCAGCCTCTTAACACACTAACTTCTGTCTCTAATATTACCCTTTCTTATTATGTGACCTGGGTTCAGCAGTAGCAGTCATTTTTCTCCTTTTTAGTAGCTGGTGCAGTGCTGTGGTTTTGACTTTCAGCCTGG
>JANHGB010019295.1:0-23213 GCA_026283785.1 Coracopsis vasa
TCTTTCCTTCCCCCTCCATCGTTGAGGCAGCCCAGAGCTGCCGTCCCGCGGGCGGGTTTGCTGCCTACTGATGAGCCCCGGTATCGGCAACTGCCCACATGTGGGACCCATCAGGGCGCTCACAAGGAATCTGTGTTCGTTGTTCCGCCTGAAATGCAAAGGTTATAAAATGTAACGGCCACATGACAAGGAAACGATATGAAACACTCGGAGATTTACACTTCACACCCTTCAGGCTTGTGGGCTGAGAATCGCTTTACAATAGAGGCAACCCGTGGTTTGAGCACCGAGGGTTTTCTGGCAGTTTTCTTGTTTTCCTTTGTTTTCTTTCATTTTTCGACCTTGCAGCCTGGTATTCAGTTACTGCAGCAGTTCCAAAGTAAAACACGGCTTGTATCTTCTTTCAAGTATTTATTTCTTTTGTCCTGTTAACATGCAATAATGAAAGGAATTGCGAGGATTTTGGAGGGGAGGGGTAAAAAGAACGAAAGCAGGAGAAGGGAACAAAACCTCCCAAAATGATGGCTTGATTTCTCACAGCGTGTGCAGCTCAAATGAACAGTAAACACACACCACAGAAAAATGCAAAGGCAACATTTGCTAAAAGTTCCAAGGGGAAAAAACCCATCATGGGTGCCCCTGAGCAAACTTTGTGATTAAATCCCTGGAGCCTTCACTTTCCTGAGCCCTTTTAGCACAGTAGATACCTTGCCCAAACCCACCTTGGAGAACATGGCCGGCTTGTCCAGCATGGCTTGGTTTAAGGCATGGAAAGGCTGCAGTTGTGGCACTGAGGGGAAGCTGTAATCTAAGGTACACAGTGTCAAGTACGAGTGTGAAAGCCCCGTTACAAATTTGTCACTGGGTTTGTGTGTTCGCAGCAAAGTAAGCAACAGTTCGTGGGCTCCTAATTTTGTGGTGCTTGTCAGACCTCTTGGCAGTGGCAGAACTTGCCTTTGATCCATAAGTTGGGACCTTCTTATGCAGACTGCTGTCATGCAAAGGCTTTAGGGTGACCCTAAGGGTTGTACCATCACTACAACCGTGTGTTGTCTCATTCTATGACACTGCAAGACTGCACGGTTTTCTGTTTCACCCTTGCTCTGTGCATAGAATACAACGGAAATGCTCTGGGAAGGGCAAGGTTAGCAAAGGTGTCTGTCAAAATACTGTCCTTGAGGTCTGGAGAGATGGGTTTCAAATCTATACCCCAAAATCAGAGTGAAGAGGGAAGATATGAACATCAGGTGAATGGAGTTATGCTCTGCAGCAAGCACAACCTTCTTCACCTGTGTTCTCACTGCACTCAGGCTGCTGCTTTTTCTACATTTGCTCACTTTCCAGATTGAAGTGGCAGATTTATAACATTTGTGGATTTATTTTCTTAAATGAACTTAGCAAAACAAATCCCAAGGAATCATAATGTCATTCCCCTCATATGGAAATACGCCATGCCCTGATATCAGGAGGTCACTTTTATCTTAATTAACTATTTGCAGGAACAGCACATCATTCCCTGGTGATCTGAGGCTGAGAGACATGAATCCAGTGAAAGAAACAAAACTAAACTGTGAAAGTAAAGGCAAATGCACTTTTGACAGTATCCCAAATTAGATTTTTCCCTTTAAAATGTCTGTAAGCACATTTTTGATCGCAAGATTGGAATATGTCATGAGAATGCATTCAAGTATGCAGTTGCATTAATTTTGCTGCCAGAAGCCATCTCACAGTCACCCCCAGACATACTGGAGCCCCTAGAAAGCTTTCTGTGGGATTGGAGGGCATCCAGCCTGGGGAAAGCAAAGCCACCATGGGATGTGAATGGCCATTTCCACAGGAACACTACACACTAATGAATGGCAAGTGCTCAAAGCAGTAGTTATGGTGAATAGCCTGCAAGGAAATCACTCGTTGAGAATTGTTAAATATATAAATGTTTGATAAATGAAAATTTGAAAGAAGTCTGTTTAAAACTAATCAGCAAGAATTTCCATTGCAAACAGTAATACTAGCTGAAATGATCACAAGAGTAGAAGTTGCCCATCCAGCCTTACAGCATATCCATACTTTATACTGCAAAAGGACACTTTTAGGTATCATCAGAAAATCTATTTTCATATTCCTGAATGGCAAATTATCAGAACGAATCCAACAGCAGTGCTTACCCTGGGTAATGGAAATACAGGGCTTGCACCTCAATTATTCAGACAGATGGAAAAGGTTCATGTGTCTTTATTTTCTATTTGAGTACTGATCTATAAATACCAGTAGATCTACAGTTTGATTCCTTGTCTCAGAAAGCAAGGATGTTGCACTTACACCTACCATTTGCACTCTCTGGATTTTTCATGCAGATACTGCCCATTTCAGCAAACCTTCCTGCTTTAATGGTTTGAATTACAACTCATGATTAACCATAAAGTGATGTTCTGGGCAACCACTACCTAACAGTCCTTCCCAGTTCAAACTCAAATCCTGTAGGTGTTAAAAAGAATGTGCAGTTCTCACCTTGTTAGGTAGAAGTAATGCTGGCTTGCTGGGATTTTCATACACTTTGTGCTTTAAAGGAAGCTAATCTCTAAGATACTTAGGGCAGTTTGCAGTATTAAGGCATGAGCAGGTGTGAACACCAGCACACACAAGTGAGAGAGTGCTTGGAGGGAAGGCACAGGGATGAACAACCTGCATGAATAGCATTCTGGCACAGAAAATCTCAAAACACAGTCCTCCCCAACAGGAACAACTGGAAGAGACAGCGAAAATACTGAAAAATGAAGGAATCAGCAAAAATCAGACCTAATATAAACCCAGCTAAAATAAACTCAGCATGGCTCCTGTGGCTCATTCAAAAGAATGAACGCCTTGTCTTCTCTGGAAGTTCATTTACAAGAGCTCAGTTCACTGAAGAAGACAGGATATAACTTGTCTTTTATATGCTGTGAGGAGCCATTGGCAAACCTGACTAACAATATGAAGAGGTTTTAAAGAGAAATACTGAAGATTGCAACTCTGCCTACAAGATTGCATCATAGAAAACGTGACATCTCCAGCCAGAAAGCCTCAGTGCTCCTAAATACTGGGCTTAAGAGTTTGAAAGAATTAAGATTATTTTATTATTTGATGTAGGGATTGAGAGCTGTGAGGAGTAACTGCCTGAACTGAAAAACAAATTCTAGTTTTAACGTAAGTAAACTGACAATTCTATAATTTGTTTGAACAGAGGGGATGTGTATTAGGAAATCTGGTTTTAACTGGAATGAAGATGCATCAACTCTATGTTTAAACCAATCAAAGGGAGGTCAGAAGGCTCAACGCTATAACCCTATAACGATGGAAGTTGAGCAGTCTATTGAATGTTTAAACACAGTTGTTGGTACTCAACTTCTTTGGGTTTTGACATACATAGCAACTTTTGCTTCAGGACATCAACACTTCTTTTTTTCATTACTTGTCTGTTTCAGCATTAAGATCCCTCCTACAGAAATTCAACATTGTATTTCATTTGATGTTACACTCCAAAGTGTAAACCTCACACTATGTTAAACCTCAGCTATGTCAACAGGACAACAAAGAAGCTGAATGTTTTAGGGTTCAAAGGTATTATAATGGTTGATGTGGATGAAGAAGGGATTTTTGCAATAGCAGACAGTTGAGAAACATGTCAGATCACTAATACTGAATATTCAAGAATATTAGAATACTGGAAGTTACAGACTGTTCAGCTGCCAAAGCACATGCACTGCTGCTTGCTGGTGTCTCTCTGCTGCCTTTTGCACAGCACTTAGAACAGTAACAAACTATTGCCCAGCTCTGCAAGTATCCTCCATGAATTTGCAGCCCTAGTGGGAATCCAGAAAAGACCACAAGGTATTTTGTTGCTGGGAAAAAGAAAGCCAAGGAATACCTCACAATTGTGATTCTGTTTAATCCTGTTGCTGATTTGAGTCAATCGTATTCTTCTCACTTTATTTATTATTTCCCATAGGGAAAATGTGGCCTAAGACCTCAAGGAATAAGCTAAGAGCTGCTGTAGCTTCTCTTTCTGGTATCTGAGCGAGTCTTCTCCATTCTCTAAGGCTGAGACTGAAGAATTGCTCTGTTCTCTGATGGATTTCTTTTTTTTTCGGTAAGCAATTATTTTGCTATATTCAACAGTTGAGTGAGCAGAGACTTGTCACCTCTGCGCTTGGAACATGCAGAGTTGCAGGGGATGTAATGACCATGTGAGGGAACTGACTTCACTATGGCCTGTCTGCATGAAATCAGCATTCCCAGCAGGCTCAAGGACCGTTGTGTTTCACTATCACTTGTTTTCCATTACGACCATTTCCATCTTCTGTTTATGTTCTTCTGAGATGAGCCCTTTTTATTATAAACTCTGATTTCATATGACAGCATTTTTCATGTAGCTAAAATATTCCAGAAACCACATCACCCCTTCATTTGTTGCAGTCGTTTCTCTGCGCAAAGGCAGTAACTGTTGATTTGTCTGGAATAGATGGCAATGAATTGTCTCCTTTTCTTACAGCTAATATTAACAGTGTAACGTGGCAGAGCAGTACCCGGGAAAGCTCATCAAATCAAGAGCAATGCCCGAAGCAGAAGCCTAATGTTGAAAAGGAAGATGAAGCAGCATTTTGGTTAACATATTCACAATGCCCAGTGTTTGCAAAGAGTGGTTCAAGGGAAGAAGCTAGTCAGGGTTGAAATCTAGGGCAGTACTTCTGGAAGTCACATAGGCTACTCTCAGACACCCTTATGTGCCTGACCTCACTGCAGTACTTGGTTCTGTACTGGCTATCATGTGTCATCTCATTCTTTAATCTGTGTTTTTCAAAAGAATCTCATGGGACCACAAATTTAAATCCATTTGTTTAGTGCTTCTATGTACTGCAGCTTTCCATGCCCTCTTCCTCTGTATCAGTGCACTTTAATGACGGTTTGCTCACGTAACCAGTATCAGTGGCAAACTGCCTCAGAAGATCTGTAGGAAGTCAATTTTAGAAGCCAGGGTCACTTTCAGTCAGAAGTCAGAAGGCTTCTGACATGTCCAGATTTAAGACATCGATATTCCAACAGTATTTCCTTCTATTAATTCCACATGGCTTTGTGAATGAGGATGCTTGGGGAAGATGTCAAACAACTTTTCACTTTTGTATTCTTTTCATTATCATTTGATTAATATAGACAGGGAAAAGTCATGCCTAGGATGCCTGTCTGTGAAAAGCCTGAACAACACAGAGGCAACTCTTTCAGATAAATAAAATTTGAATTTAAAAAAATGCTTTTGAGCAAGAAAAAAACAGGAAACTGAACCACATCTACTTGCGAGCACTTGGTCAGGATGATTACTAACAGAAGCCAGAGAACCACATGTCCTTGTAATACCTGGGCCTGATGGATGGCACAAGAGAGCAAACATTAACTGGCTACAAAGCTAACGAACTGCTTTTTAGGGCATGATGACCCAGAAGAATGAAGAGTAACAACATGCCGCTTTTCTGGACTTTGCATTTGGATGGAAATCACATGCCTCCAGTGTTAGCTAACTTCAGGAATATGAGGTGGCGTCTCACCATCGGCTGTTTAGGGCCATCGCGCTCCCTCTAGAATTGCATCTATCCTCTATTTTGTTTTCTTACATACTTATTCATGCTCAGCTCAAACTGGAGTGCTTTCTTCTCTCATTTAAGGAGGAACTGTTCTTTTCTAGATTTATGCACAAATCAACATATACATTTGCCTCAGGGTTTTTTTTCTGCATTAGTATGTGACAATGCCCATAGCAAAGGTGAGCATAAGGAACTATTAAGTTTGGACTCTGTGTCCCAGGGGTGTGAAGATACAAATTGTTTCCTCAGAGGTCTGGGCTTTTCAGTTGTACCCAGTCCACAGAGTTTGTTTCTGCTGAAGCATTAGAGGCATCTGTTACAGAAGCAAAAGAGGGTGTTACGTTTCGAGGAAAGATGACAGGAGCAGAGGAAACTCACTACCTGCCATGGTACTGGCAGCACTCAGCTCATCCATAAATACTCTACAGGCTGGGGTAGCTCAGACCCATCAAAGCAGAGCCTGGTCTTCTTCACGCATTACCTTGATGATCTGACTCTCCTCAAGAATACAGAAAGGGTTGTTTCTACTGAAGCTGCCACTCCCTGAAAGAATTGAAGAAAGGTACTGAGGTGATTTTAGTAAACTAGAGGGTGAGAAGAGGGGCAGTTTATCAGTCAGAAAAGTGACCAAATTGACAGCTTCCTGTAGGAAACAGTGGATAAAGGAGAATGACTAGCAGGGAGAAGATGAAGTTCTGCTTTTCTTCATGTCATCTCCAAGTTGGTTGCTAAAATCTGTGAGAGAGCCAGAAAGCCTCAGCACTCCTAAATCTGTCACTATTCACATCTCAAACCCTCCTTTAGAAAAGCACTCTAGCAAAGAGGATTCTGTTGACTAGAGAATGTAACTGCTGCTTGTGGCTGACAGGTTTTGCTTGGTCTCCAAACTCCAGCAGGGTGAGAAGCAATAACAGGTTGGAGGATCTTAGCACCAGGGAGGTGAGCGATATAAAGACAGTGCAGAGTATTCTGATTCTCGGGGCTGTGGGTTGGTTGGTAAAAATGCAAGATTACATTTGGCATAATCTTGCTTTACCCCCAAACTTATGAACAAGTTGCTGTCAAAAAAGTGGCCGTCACCAAGATTAAGTTTATTAAAGCTACATGAAGACATAAAACCAAAATAGATGATCCAAGGTCACCCTGTATTCTTTTCTCAACAGCTGCAGTTCAGCTCAAGGAAAGCATGAGGCCACATTAATGTCTGGTACAAACAGATGTATTCTCTTCAATATAAATGCACCCATTTATGCTTTGCCTGTACTGAGTCTGTGACTGGGTTTTTATGAGATTTGGCAAGTGCAGCACTGTCTGTTAATATCTGAAGGTGGGAGTGTTCAGGGAGTTGTCTGAAAGGAGATGGGATCATACCCACCCACACTTATTAACACCTTACATGAAAGCACAAGTTCTTCTTTACGAACATTAGAATCACTTGCCCAGGCACTTTTTGTGAAGTTCCCATCTTCAGGGCTTACTTCTTTTCTTCATCCTGCTAAAACCAAGCTATCAGCAGGGATACGGCTGGAAGAGCCTTTTAAATTTTACCAAGGTTGCTTAACGGAACATGATTTTTGTCTTTTCCTCATTAAAACCAAAATACAAACTCACATGAGGAATCAGATTTACTTACATAGGAGTCCTCCTCTCCCTGCCCTGCTTTGCTGATTCTGAAAAATACTTTGCATGAACACCAGCCTCTGAAAGCACCTGGAACTTAAAAATCCTCCCATTAAAACACGCTCTTTTATGTCAGGAGAATGTATGTCCCAAAACAGCTAACATTTCTCTATAGTTCATATCTTAAACCAGCAGCAATCTCCTGAATAAAAATGATGGTAAGAGGTCTTCTACTTCTTCACAGGTCGGAGCAAGTAAAACTAATTTCATATGAAACTTCTGTGACCTGTTCTTACACCTTCACCTAGATTCCTCCAGCAGGATAATAAATACATACCCGGATTTCAATTTACTCCAGAGTCTTTGTGTGACATCTGGCTTCAAGATGGTGGCACGGAGAAGTGCAGCGATGACATAGGAAAACAGAAGGGAAAAAACCTAGTGCAGTGGAAAGCAGGAGGCAGTGGAGAGAGCAGGGAAAACCAAAATTAAAGTAAGTCAGTCAAGGGGCGGAAATTCCTTTGAGAAGGCCTTAGGCTTCAACAAAACTTGTGGACATTCATAGCACTTTGAGATTACCCAATACTAACCTTATGTGAAGGGGACAGTAGACCTCAGCAGGCATTCCAGAGGAGCCTTTCTATAAAAAACAAGTCTTCAAATGTATGCATCCAAATTTGCAAGTAGCTCACTGAAAGAAGAGCATTCCATCTTGCAACACTCACAAGAAATTCTCTTACCCAACTCTTCCTTACTATTTGAAAAGCAAAGTCAATGTTTTCCTCATTATTTTCTGTTTGCTGCATACCTCTCCCCCACTGTGACTGCTATTTGACCTGCTGTCCGCTCAGAGACCCTGAGGGAAAGAGAAAGGGAAGTTTGTGTGCATGTGCATGAGAGGAGTGAGATGATGAGAGTCTCAGCTTTGTTCTGACTTGTTTATATTCATTAGAAAGAAATCAACAGCACTTGGTATGTAAGACAACCTCTGATGATAGGGAACGTTTTTTATGCAGCACGGGAAAAGAGCAGATTCATCCGAGGATTTGGGAATGCATGGGGACTTAATTTCAATGTGTGTACCAGCTTTTACTTCCCTTTTGCATTAGGATGTTATCAAATAATAGAATCTCAGCATAAAGGTTTAATTAAAGGAGGACTGCACCCTCTTTCACCAGTTCTGTTTGCTCTTGCATCTGCAAGTCTGGCATGCTTGTGATTAATGAGAAACCGGTAAGGATCAGAGCACATAAGGGTAGGTATGTCTGATCATCTCTTCCCAAGTGCCTTGTCATAAATATGGTACCTTCAGTATTCCTGGCAGATCCTGGAAGGGTTCTCCCCTCATTTCACTTGCGTTTTCAATGAACTGGGTTTCTTCTCAAAAAATTGACAAAAAATAAAGCTGAAAGAATCTAGGAGGGTGGGTGTCAAAATCACAGATCAAAGTTACCTTTCATCCTCTACAGAGAGCCTCAGACATCTAGGAATTCAAAACAAAACTCCACTGTAAGAAATGTTTCCAAAGCTGGCACAGTGCTACAGCTTGTATGTTCTGCACTTGGAAGGGAAGCACTGACCCAGCCAGGAGAGCTCCTGGAACACCCTCACAAGCAGAGGGGCTTGTACCAGTGGCACCTTGGATGCTGTCTTCCTCTTGAACTGCTCAAGAAAATACATAGCTACTAGTTTTTAACATTCAATTCACATCATTGCACCTAAATCACTGGTCTCCATTCTATATGGCAGAACCAAAGGAGTATTTCAAATACAGCTCACAGCTTTTCTGCTGTAAATCAGGTCTCTCAAAGGAAATTATATATTTAGGCATATGAGGGTTTTCCTCTTCTAAACTTTTGTACACAAGCTCTTGCTTTATGAAGAAATACTACTTTTCCTTTCTAGAGCATGTTCCATTTGAATTTGCTGAGTTTTTGGCAAACATTTAGGTAGTCAGACTTTGAGGTAGGGACACACTATAAATATCTGCTTTGCAGGTCAGGTTTGAAATGATGCAGTTTGCCTCAGGTTACAGAGGACATTTATAGAAAAGCTTGAAATTCAAGTCAGGAGCCATAAATTCACTCCTTTAACCAGGTGGCCTTCCCTGAGGCACTCATTCAGGTGTTCTCCAGTTGGGCTTGCTGCTTCCTTGTATTGCAATTATATTAATTCCTCTTTTAGTAGTGTTCCAGCTGCGTTACTGTGCCTAGTGCTGCACGCTGCATCTGGCACAGGAATGCAGTGTTGCTCTTACTAGGCTGTCAAATGTATCACCACAAAAATAAATAACGTCTAGCTGCTGCTGGCATTTCAGTCCGAGCACTATTTATCACTTCTGGCTGATCAGTGCCTGATTCAATGCCCCTAACAAACCATGGGTATAGCCCCAGTTGAATTCAATGTGCATTTAATCAGGTCTTTGCTAACTGTGCTTCCAAACTTCACATTTCATAAGGACTAAAGTACTGTCTCTTTTGTTTTTAGACCACTATTCCACTTACTTCACTGTTCAGATTCAAACAATGGATTTTCTTCTGCGTGGATTATGTCAGTGAATGTATGTTTGTATAAGCAGACTCTAGTTTTAGTTCTAGATTTAGTTCCTCCCCAGTGTGATGCTGCCTACCTGCATGGCAATCTGGGATTAAAGCTGAAAATATATATGTATTTTATCATAAATGAACAAAGATATCCAGAAAGACAATTAAATTTCATAGATGAGTTCAGTGACAGAAAGAATCTTCCACTATTCAAACTGTCTGCTCTTTTGACTGAGCATTCCCCTCCAGCCTTCTCAGGTGAAGTAGCACAGCTTTCCTGAGCCCAGCACAGTCCTTCCAGACAGAAGTCCTGGGTGGCCCTCATCAAAGAAAACATTGCCCCACAGTTTGTTCCTTCCCTGACGTGACTTGGGAACAGCTTCATGAAGGGATGTAAAGTGAAGGAAGAGAAGGAAGCTTCCATTAAATGTCCATAACTTTTAGTTCTTCAAAGTATTTTTTAAGTTCCTCATTGAAAAAGCTGAAATGAAACCAGAAGCAGTTTGTAATCGCAGTTCCTCTGAAGAGGGCAGAAAGAATGCATGGGGTGTGATGTGCTGAGACAGCCTACAGACACTTTAGGAACAAAAATTACATCTTAAAACTATAAGTAGATTTAACAATTGAACTCTAAAGAATTAACCATCATATAAACATTTCACACTTTTTGTTTTTCTTTCCAAGGGTCCATAGTCTAGTTATTCAATCTTGTGCAAAGGTCATGTTACTATGGATATGACCTGCAAGAAATGTGTTGCCTCAGAGCAGCACAAGTCACATGAACAGGCTGAAAGCCAAGACTGCTGATTCACAGCCTTGTCAGGATTTTCATGCTTGTGCTCGTTCCACTGAAGAACAGTCCTTGCACCATCAAGTCTATGTTCGTCCTTTGAAAGTATTCATGCAGGTGTAGCTCCCAGAAAACTTGTGGATCTCTTCAAGTGCTGCCTGAGGGAGAATGCTGCAGGAGAAGCAGAAAGAAAATAAGAAGACCAGACAAACAAACCTCTTAGTCTGTTCTAGTAAGAGGATGTGTAAATATGCATTTATGTACACACACATACATAAGCATAAATATTCACAAAATGAACCATTGAGGGTGCACAGACAAAACATGTCAGTATCCTGCTGTTGAGTAGGTCTAAAGGGAGAAAGTTCTATCAAGTTGCTCTTTCTCTACAGAAATATTTATCCAAAAAGGTCTGTAAAAACTGCGATTTGGAAGATACCATCATGTTTTACTCCTCCCCACTTCTGTGTAGAATCTTGGACTCTGAAATACACAGATTTAACCTGAGTGCTTTGGTTAACCTGCCATCTGTTTGTGCTAGGCATATGCCCTCCTTGTCATAAGACATGGATACAGATTTGATTCCTGACAACTACTGTAACGGAAAATGAATTATTAATTCTTACATTACAGGAGAAGGAGAACGGCCCTTTTTTCAGTCTGTAGAACTTCTGGGAACTTTTGAGAGTATCACAGAGCAAAGCATTTATTGTGAATTATTTTTCTTGTTTGCAATGCAGCATTGTAACTATTTTCCACAGAAATCTCATGACGTTGTTTCAGTTTCTGACTGAAGCAGGTTTTCCAAAGGCTTTAATGGAAACTCTCATGGAAACACAATTTTAAATGTCCTTTCTCTTTAGTTGTTTCAGGATATGAAGTTATGACTTTCTTTCCTTGGGGACTTTAAAATTCCTGTTCTAATCATACACAAAAATACTTTTTTTTAACAGTTTCATTGCTCTAGCACAAGGAAATACAGCTGTGATGTACATACCTTGTTGCACAGAAATCCTTTACAACACAGAGCCTGGAGCCCAAAGAGTGGCTTACTAAATCCAAATCAGCTCCATGCATATGTTAATTGTTAAGAAATTTCCTAGATACAAATACTAGTTCAGACCTCAGGAATCCAAATTTGGGGAGTGAAACTTGTTTCATAAAAGGGTCATATCCAAGGAAAACATCTACAAAGGGAATCTTAAGAAGTTTTTGCTTCTATGTCTTCTTTGGGAAGGGATGGACAAATCTGATCGTGGATACTGGGTTACAGCCAAACTGTTTGACAGACACAGAGGGACTGTAAGCCAGTCTTGCCAAATTGGTGAGGCTATTGCTGGGCAAAGGAAATATTTACCTCTTTAGGATGACAAGAACATGCATTGTCCACGGAAGGAGCAGGAAGGCTTGATTCATCTGAACTGCTTCTACTGTCCTCCTAGCCACTGTCTCTGGCTTGAGAGGAGGAAAAAGGTTAGGGAACCTAAGTAAATAAAGTAAAAAATAAAATAATTATTTCTTAACCAACCTCCTGCTTTAAGATATCACTGTCCAAGTCCTGTTACTCACTAAGCTATCGCTGGTTTCTGCCATTCAAACATGCCCCAAAGCAGGCTGGAAGAAGCAGAAAGTTCCAGTTTCAGCCAGAATGCTGGAAGCAAAAAGCCCAGTTCCAACCAGTACTGCTGGTTTAGATAATTGTTATGAATGTACACGTTGGTGCCTTCAGGAAGAAGTAGCAGAGTGTGTTCAGAACCTTGATTCTGGGATTTTCTTAAACTGCTTGCAAACTAATCCCAAAATGCTGTCATGTCAGTGTTGTTGTTTTTGCTCTTCCTCTCTATTGCTCTTTGCTTGATTCAAATTCTTGACAGGTGAAAGGCAAATATTGTCTCCCATTGCTTTTAATACCAAACAGAAGGCTTTTCCCAGCTCCAGTAATAGCTTGACACTGCAGATTTTCTTGTCTAAGAGAACACTAGCACTAACTATATTAATAAGTTACTTTGTCCATTGTAAAAGATTAATTTGGCCAGCTTTTAGTCTCTGAATTTAGCTTGTTCTCTTAGATTGAGGTTGAAAGGAGGTACTGACAGCTTTACTTCAGGAAGTGGCTGTCATTCCTTTCTGTGGAAAGAATTAAGTATTTCAATGAATAAAGAAGGAATTTGTACTGTTAATTCTCAAGTAATTTGTAGACTGCGCCTCTTAAATGACCTCAGCTTTCAGATTACCTCCCTTCCCTCTGTGGTGACTGCATATGGCCTAAATACACTCAGGGAAAATAGCTTTCAGCTTTCTATGCAGATGCAAATGTCTCACTCAGTAAGGCAGCCTGTATGAATATGCCAGCAACCGAAGGAACCAGTCTGATGAGTCCCTCTGGCCTAGAGTGACCCTCTGTTCGCAGGCAGCCAAATGAGACATCAAATGCTCTTAACTAAATGAAGCATTAATTAGGAGTGTATTGTGATGATTCATTTAAGATGAGATGCTTTATTCTAGTTCCCCTTGACTGACCTGATTCTCATGCCCTGAAACATCTCTGTGCTGGTGTGGAAGGGCAGGACTGTTGTGGCATTCACTCCAGGGCAGTCGAGCAGGCCTAAGGTCAGGCTCTCCATAAAGGCAAAGGATGAGGCTTTGGAGGTGCAATAGTCAATGGCACCAGGGATGGCTGACAAGGCCAGGACAGAGTTTAGGCAAACAATGTGTCCCTTCTGCAACTCCAGCATCCTTGGCAGGAATGCTTTGGTGGTCTGAAGAACAACAGTGTTAAAAAAAGAAAAAAGTTTGTTCAGCAGAGATACAACAAAACCAAGAATTAGTTGAAAAAAAAAAATAAGGTGACAGACAACAAATTGTGCTGTTCACTATGCTAGGGAAGAGTGGGACAGGACCTTGTTGCTTTGTCATTCTCTGAGATTCTAAACAGGCACAGTTTGTAGAGAAACAAAACAAAATCTCTCTCCTCTGATGGTCCACACACATCTCTGTACAGAACACTATTCTCTGAGAGCTCAGGCTTTCTCAAAAGAAATCAGATGTTTTACTGGAAATCACAGAATGGGGTTACAAGAACATCAAATACTGTTATTACTGGGAAAAATCAAATTTTTAGACTTTTTTCCCTTGGCTTTTCCCCTCACATTGTTTTTTCTGTCTCCTTTTCACAACAGACTCATTTTACCAAGCATTGTTTAAAAAGACCTAGTAACAGCCAAGTTTTTGCTGGCTCCTGTCACTCACTCCCAATCTCGAATGCGTGTGATTGGTACAAGAGCTCCTCTTACCCAGAACTGTCCCAGGGTGTTTATATGTTGTGATTTGAGCAGTGCATCATCATCACTGTCCATCAGGCTCTTCCCATGGACCACAGCAGCATTGTTCACCAGGATAGTGATATCACCCACCTGCAAAAAAACCCAAATTCCTTGTTACAACTAATATCTCTCCTTGTGAATTGGCAGTCACCACTAGATCTCAGTAGCTATTATTACCTAAATATGTTATTATTTTCCTAGCTTTCGACATTCTTGCTTATAGGACCTGTAATCACTTAGACAAGGTAGCTGGACTCTGTTCAACATAATGTGGATGGTCACCCCTCTTTTTTTCCCAATTTGCCAATCTATTTTTTTCCTTATCAATCAGAGTCATTACTCAGTGCTGTCCACAAACAGTGCTTCTACACAGACACTAACCTTCTCCCGCACAGCTTTGGCCTGCCGATAGACCTCCTCACGATTTCCTACATCACAGATGAAATAATGACATTCTGTCCCCATCATCCTGATTTCCTCTGTGGTCTCCTTCAGGCATTTCTCAGTTCGACCCCACAGGATGATCTGCAGCAAGAAACTTTTGTTAGAATCAAACTGCTTCTGCTTAAAATCTAAAATAATTAAAACATGCTTCCTAACTTCAACAATTTGATGAATATCTTTGTTGTGTTTTCACTGCCAGCCCTTTGCATTGTTTCATTTAGAACGAACAATGATTTTCTATTACATGAGGATGGGACTCAAGTATCCTGGAGGTAGCTGTATCCCAGTGCTGATACACTATTTCCAGGTTCTTTACAAGCAACACAAAATGCCACATCTTTAGCCTAACATGACAAATCTATGAAACACTTGGCAAATTTTCTGTATCACAGAATTTCAAATCTATCCCTGATTTTGCTATACACACACAAAGATAAATTTCTTCTAAAATCCCAGACCTTCCTATATATCTGGTATGTCATCTGCTTCTTATTCTACATTTGGAGACAGCATCTGCTCTGCAGTAAAACATGGTTTTTGAGCGTATCATCTGTAACTGTTTGCGGTGCTGTTTGCAGGCTGGTGTCCTAACTGCAGTTCAAACAAGAGATTCATCCTAATACATACATCTGAAGTGAGAAATTTCAAGCATGAATTTATTTTGTAACTAATATATGCAAGATCCCACTTGCCACTCCCATTTAACATACGAAAGATGATATAATACTGCTTGTACAACGAACAACTCTGAATATCCATAGAAACAAAACATTTGGTGCTTCCAGCACTGTATTTCAAACATTCACCTACAGATAAAAAGATTCAACCGAAACATTTTTTCCTGGTATATAACCTTCTTTTCTGTTTTTTTTAAGGTTACTCACCTGGGTCCTCAACCCTTTCCTAAATGAGTTAAATTTATAATTTAATATAAATCATTATTATAAATAATAATTTAATCCCATTTATAAGTCATTGCCACATCTGTGAACATAAACACACACAGACTGATACTGTTATAGTCTCAAAATCACCAAAGGGCTAATGAGTTGGTTAACTAGAAACTTCAGAGCATGTATAAATACGCCAGAGCCACTTCATGGGAAATCTTATCTCAGGTGAAGTAATTTTCAAGGAAAAACCCATTAAAAACCTTCAAAACTGCAGGAAAACATCTGGCTAAAATTGGAGCCTGTCCTCGAAAGCCTCAGCACATCACCCGTAGCTATCAGGCTTTGGCATCTGCACAGAGCTTGTAAAACCAATGGCTATTTACCCACTGCTGAACTCAGAGCTAGACTGGGGGATAATTCTTATGCCTACTCTGCAGACTTGACAGGGAACCAAGAACATGTGAGAAATTTCACAAGTTTTCAGGAAATATTTACAAAATACCATTCAGCTACAAGCACACACATACTTGCTCTCTTTCACGACCTACACCTCTGTTGGAAAGGGAAGAAAAAAAACATTCCAAAATGTCAACCTTAAGCATCGAGCCTGATGCCCACTCTGAGTTTGCAACAGGATGAACTTCAGCCTCTTAGGACTGGATCAGTCAAATGAGACAGTAAAAAATGAGCTGACAAGTTGAAGAGTGATGGAAGGTAGGAGAGGAAGAGAAAGAGAATTAATGTGGCAGACAAGGCCAGGTTGGACAGACATGGGTGACATGGTCTAGTGTGAGGCATCCCTGCCCATGGCAGGGGGTTGGAACTGGATGATCTTAAGGTCCTTTCCAACCCCAAAGATTCTATGATTCTATGAATCTTTAGTCCAATGGGAAAACAGAAAATTGGAGATTGGTGCTGCCACTGTGACTTGTTCGAAACTGCTAGTGACCTAGCGCTGTTAGTGTCTGGAGTTTTAGATGTTCCATAATGCTGTCATGATGCCATAGCTGTCCCAATGACATTGAGGAATAGTGGAGTAATCGGATCTCTTGTTACATGGAAAACAAGAATTGTAGGGCTATTAATCAGAAGATTAATAAGAAATCTAGTTGCCCCATCAGTCTGTTTGAATGTCAGCCTCATATGCAGCAGAAGTATCAGTAAGCTCAGCCTTTCTAATCATCTTAAACTGTCAGACTATCTCTTTCAAACACATAAGGCATTTGTATGTGGAAATTGGAAATTTTCAAAACTGGCCAAGAGGTTCTTCAGCATGATGTGCAGTGTGTTCCCCATCCTGACCCCAGCCGGGCTGCCTGACCCTGGTTCTCTGTGCAGGGTGATTCCATGTGCCTCTGCTCTGCCCCAAAGAGAATAAGGACATATAAGTTATGCAGAGAATGTCAGCAAGAAAGATTTGTCTAAAATATCTCACTGAGAGCTTCTATAAACATTAAATATAGCCGGGTAGGTCTTCAGGCAGTGTAAATCGTAGGTGCTCATGTCACTGTGGTGTTGCTGCACCAGATTAGCTGTAAATATGGTCCCTAAAACTGAAAGGCATAGTTCCTGCTCAATTTTTATGTGCTTTAAAATTTAGAAGGCCAGAAAAATCTGTGACTTTATTTCCTGAATATACAGGTTAATTTAAGAGCAGACCCAGGTCAGTGAAGGAAACCCCATGTGTGCTTTTTTTCCTTTCATATATAAGTATTGTTGTGTTCTTGCACTGAAAATCCTGCATTTTCTGGCCCTCAAGACAAAGCAATGCTGCATATGGAAAAACATTCAGTTGAAATTTCCCCATTGTTTGAAAGGTTAATTTGTTTTCAGATTAAAAATTTTTCTATTCTGTTTCCTAGCTCAGTCAATGTATATTAGGAGGGATGTTGAAAGAGCAAATTTAGTGATTCCTCTGACAAAATCATCAAACCTTCAAAAAATGAAGCACTACAGAGAACTCAATTGGCCCAGGAAGTCTCTGAGCATATTTGAATGGAAGATGTTGAAGTGTATAATGGGTTTTAGTTTGTCCTTTAAGAGCAAATGTAAATGTATCTTTTGCACTGAAGATTGTAGGGTGCCTCCATAATTACTAGGAAAATATAAGCTCCAGATCTTTTCATAATGTTCCCTCTCCCTAATCTTTTTCTTCAGCCTAGTTAAATTATACACTACATTAGCTGTGCAATTTCAGTGTATAATCACTGCGTTGACAGCTGCTGGTGATAATCTGAGGAATCCCATCTGCTCCGGTTGGGAACAGACATTTTTGATTAGGAGACATGTTTGATACTTTGTGGGATGTCTATGCCTCCTCCTGCCCCACCTCTCGAGGACCTTCCAGTGCTGTGATCTCTGTCAGTTGGGATGGGACCTTTCTGTCCAGCTGCTACAGGCTGCTCTGAACTTGGGTATGGCAGGAACAGTAGCACTGATTAATACACCTCTCTCCCTTGCCGTTCTGGGCCTCCTACCAGTAGAGACAGGCCAAGCTTACCGAAGAGTTCGACTGTGCCAACAACCCACTCCAGCAACTTGGTAGCACTGGAGAAACACCACCAGCCTTCCAGGGATCTGCCTGTACCCAGACCCTGCTCCTTCCCAGTTCCCTTCCTCCTTGCACCAACTTGAGCTGTGAAGGAGATGGGAAAGAGGGGAAAGGCTCTCCAAGTCTCCAGCTCCTCCTCATTCCAGAGGCAAGCCTGGCCTCTGTGACCTGACTCCTCCTGTGGCCAGAGACAACGGGTTGGGTACATTTATTAACCCCAAGTTCATGCCCTCCCTCTAACCTACCTGGCCATGGCATTTTGCCCACACTTAAGGACTTTCCATTGATGTAGGTAGTTGGCATAGTCAAAGCCAAAATGATCTTTTTTTTCTTTGTAAAAATGAAATGTTTCCTTTTGTTTCCTTTTCTTTCCATTGCTGTAAATTTGGTGAATGTTGTATAGGAAAGAATAACCAAGCTGATCATTAAGGGTGATGTAATTCGGGACCACAGAAGACCTATGGACCAAACATAAGAACTTGTTTAAAAACAAAACAAAACACCACAAAGACAAATGAAAACCGTAAAACATATGTTAAAGTGACAGCAAATTCCCCCCCTCCAACTCTTACCCTTCTGTTCTCACTGATGGCTTCCCAAAGCAGGGCTAAAGAAGGCCAGATCGCTGCTACGCAGGGGCAGGGTGTAAGTCCGTCCAGCCTGGGACCTTTGGAAAGTGTAAATGTAAATTGCTGCATGAGGACTGGAGATTATGGGCACAGGCATGAGACAACATTTACTTTTCCTTTTAGGGACCAATTTATGACTCTCACTGAAAAGACACGGGCATCAGATAGCAGCAGGGGATGCGATAGCGGACGCTGGCCTTGCACGCACAGAGGAAGGGCATCAGATACACCCGATCACATTGGAGCTTCTGCCCATCCAGTTGAGAAGGGCGAGGACTGTCAGTGGCCCTTCCTTCACTCAGCAGGAGAGAAGCTGGCCATGAGAACAAAGACAAGAGAGGGAAGAGTCAGAGGTGTTTGTTAGCTGCCTGCTTGGAGGGGTCAGTGCACAGAACCAGGTTCTACAAGTAAAGGGCCACCGGAAAGAATATGGGGCTTGTTCTGGAGGTGCTTTCCTGCAGCTGCTTCTCACTGAGGGATGGATGTGGCTGTGGAGTCAGAGGGGAGATGTCTTTCTAACACAAGCTAGGAGGGAAAGGTGCTCTCAGCTGCAGCGTTGCCCCTGCCTGTACTGCGGGGAAGGATTTACTGTACCAACAGCAGGAGAAATGTGTGCCCCTGTCCATCCTCCCAGCTCTTCCCCCACCCTTCTCATTCCGTGTACTATTCCATACAACTCGGTCCTCCCTTCCTTCTGCTTTTCACTTTGGTGGTGGAGCATTTCTCTCTCTCTAAGCCAGATCTTGTTCTCTGGATTTATCACCCCACTTTCCTGTAGCAGCCGGTGCTCTGGCTTTTGTATCGCCTCACAAGTCTGCTCAGCACAGTGCTCAGATAAAAGCAGCCAACAATAAGAGGTTATTGCTAAGGCCTGACCCACATGAGTTTTGAAATAGTTTCCCTTTTGCATGTGGTGATGATCCTTGATGATTCTTGAGCAGATGATGTCTAATGCAGACTTTTCCCTCCTCACCTTCCTGTGTTGAGAGACTTCAAGAACATGCTAAAATGTGACCTGGAAAAGGCAAAGAAAGCTGCCCCTGATGTAACAGCCTGATGCAGAGAATCTGTGCCAGCCAGGAGCTGATGGGTGAAGTCCAATGGCAACAGGCAGTGCCTAAAGTCATCTACAGTCTGTAAGGGTTTATAATACACTTATTTTATATGTCTGCTTTAGGATAATGAATGTCTGCTTTTGTCCACCGGTGATAACGGGGGACCACGTGTTATGGTCTAGCGTATGCTCCTAGGTTCTTAAAGGAGACGCTTCCCTTGTGCTCTCTTCTGTTGCTGCTACTTCTTCTGTTCTTCTCATATAATCTCCTCTTGGGTTTGCAGCTGAAACAACATTTTTCTGGGGAGCTCTCCCCTGCCTTTCCCCAACACCATTTATCATGAGCCACTTTAGCCATATGGGCAAGTACCTGTTCTGACCAAAGCAGAGGTTTGCTGCTTACGTAGCTCAGCATCCTGTCAGAGCCACATCTGGCTTCCATCAGCTGTGCTTTATGGCTGTGACAGAGCCTGCTCGACATTCCTAAAGCATATTAGTACACCAGCTTGGCCTCTCGCATGTTTCTGTGCAGGAGCTCTGTGCAGGGCAACATGGCTGATCCCAGTTCAGCCTCTGCTTGCCCATCTCATACATACAGCTTCCCTCTTAGTTGTGAAAGACTTTTCTTGGATCATGATGCTTTGGAGCACTTGAAGCTTGGATTCTTCACATCCCTTCTCAGGGCAATATGTAGCACCTACAGCTGGGTGAAGCCGAAGGTACTGATTTCTTGAGGTGGCTGAAGAGCCAAAATGCCTCAAACCGGTCACATTCCCTGAAGTGCTCTCCCTGCTTTGTGCCAGTGTGAGATCTCAGCAAGCAAGAGCTGATCTAAGAAAGGAATCCCTGTTGAATTTCAGTACTGGCTTAAATGTCATTCCCAATACCCGTAACCTTCAGCCACACCTGAACTGGGGGATCGAGGATGAGATTAAGGATTAATGACTGAAGTACCTGTTTGGATTTGCTCCTGTCTCTCAGTCTCATTCTGCAGCACACAATTTTCTCATGTGCCACATTTAATAGTATTTAAGAGGCCAAATGCCCATAATCACCCCATCTTAGGAGCACCTTCAGATCTACATTCCACTTACTACTGGCAGATGGAGGTTGTAGATGGTGAGTGTTGACCCCGTATCTACCCCAGATGCAATCTCTTCTTCTTCATACTGAAACTTCTGACCAAGTGCATTCCTAGCTGCCTGCTAATCTAGAAGGAAAGCTCAGTTTGCCATGAGAACTGCTTGTCTGCTGCTCCTGCTCCCTTCTCCCTGCTGCTATCTCATCCATCCTCCTCTGTGTGCACACACATCTCCCGAGCATCCCTCAGCGGCGGATACCTGGTCCGCACTGCGAGCACGTTGTGGAGGAGAACTTGAGCTGAGCTCAGCGCTGAGTGCAGGACCCCAAAAGTGAAACAGCATTAAAAA
The DNA here is from genome assembly GCA_026283785.1 of Coracopsis vasa. Lineage (NCBI taxonomy): Eukaryota > Metazoa > Chordata > Aves > Psittaciformes > Psittacidae > Coracopsis > Coracopsis vasa. The sequence continues at coordinate 20,890 of JANHGB010019295.1, forward strand.
GAGGGAGCTCTATAGAAACCTATTTGCCTGTTACCTTCCCCAGGAAATGCGTGACCACCCGGGCACTGCTGTAAATAGAGGTCTTAGAGGAGTATGGAAATGGCCCCGTGCTAGCGCAAGTAGCTCTTCTCTGCCCTTTCCCTCGTGGTCGCACTTTGTACATTAGTTGGAACTTTGGTCATGTGCTGTATGTTTATAGGAAGTTGACATTTTCTATACTAAACCCCACAGTGAGTGCCGTGCTAGTTATAAACAATGATACAGAACTGAAGGGGGAGGGAGGGCAGGAACTGTAGAAATTTGCCTATCGTGTGTTTTCAAACTACATTCCAGAGTCTTTGGGGGGGGCTGGGTTTGATTTGGGGATTCTTTGGGTTTGGTTGTTTCTTTGGTTTGTTTTAAGGTATGTTCATGTATGAAAGTCAAAGGAGTTTTCGATTGGGTTGGGTTTGGTTTATGGATTGCCAACCTCGGCTCTGCTGACAAAGAGACAAACGGGGTAGGGTGGGATGGGGAGAGGGGGGACAGAACAGAGGGAGGTGCCTTGAAGGCGAAAGAAAACCATGCATGGAAGAGTGGCAATCAGCAGTGGACAAGCGTTGGACAGCGGGACCCTGAAGAACATGTGGATGCAAAGCAGACCAAATGGGGACTGAGCAGATAACTCAACTACTGGTGACTCTGAGGGTGCCTGGGAACCCCACAATCCTCCTGCACCTCATCCAAAAGGACCACCAAGGGAAGGGACGTGCTCCAGAGACCTTCTCTCAGGTTGACATTTCTTCCATGCCTGCAGATGAGAACTGGCATCCTTGGGGGACAGGAAAAGCTCCGAGTGGGTTCCTTTTACCTCCCCGTGCCCCTGCCCTCAGCTCTCAGCACCATCCTGAGGCCACCCAATGGACATCTCCTCACTGTGTCCAGTAACTCAGCAGATTGGCTCCTGTCGCTCAGAGACTTTGTGTATTTAATGCTTCTAACTCGTCATCCCTAACACCTCCATATACCCACCTGGGGAGTTATCTACATAGCACTATAGGACATTCCTTATCCCTAGTAACTGCGGATATGTTGCTTCTGTGTTTGACTCATAGCCATTTTGCTCCATGTGTATGCCTGTGCGTGAGCCTGTGCGTGTGTGCCTGCCTGCCTGCGTGCGTGCGTGTGTATATATATAATCGCACCATAATTTATTCAGCTATATGGAGTAGTTTTAGTAGGAAGAGAAACTGGTTTTGCTTTAACTACCTGCTGCCTGTAGGTGTCTCTCTGTAACTCAGGCATAACTGTTATACATTAAAAGAGAAGAAAGAAAAAGGACTCAGAGGGCCTTTGGGTGCTTTGCTTGCTTGAACTCGCTCTGCAGCGTGCCAAGGGCACGGGGGGAAGCGGGGAGATCCAGGCTGTTCACACGCACATCCAAACAGCAGATGGTTCTGCTCAAGAAGCCGATCCGCCTGCTCCAATCCCCACCGCAAACGTGGCAAAGCCACATCAATAAACCCAACATCCAGTTTCCCTGGGACTTTTCACAAGGGGAGAACAATCTCCCGGCCTGTTCCAAACACAACTGGTTCTTTATGGCCGGGCTGGTACCGCGCGGTGACTGCAGCTCGGCGGGCACCTGGCTTGCGTTACACGCCAGAGCGCGGCAAACTGGTTTGAGACTCCACAGAGGAATACATGGCTCCGGGCTCCAGGGATGGGGAATAAAGCACTCTGCCTTGAAACAAAGCCCTGAATTCAAGAGCTGAAGTTGCCATCTGAAGACGTTTTGGCTCTCTGTAGAATAAGTTGATCTTCAGCCAAGCCGTGCTGCAGGGATATCCGCACGCAGAAACTAATTAGATGCTGGGGTTTGGGTTTGTGGTTGCCTCTGAGCAGAGGGACCGGTCCATGGGAGCTTAACTGGCTGCCCAGACCCAGCTGAGATCACCCTTAGATAAGACACACAGTGAGATGATGTCCTGTTGCTGTGGAAGAGGCAGCATCCTGCCTGCCTGCCTGGAGGATCCCACCAGCACAAGAAGGCTCAGTGGGGTATAGGTGCTTTGGCACTACAAACTCTGCTCATTCCAGTGTCCTGCACCTCACGTGCACTCCACTGGTCATGGTGAGCTTCAGAGTTAGGACTTTATCAGGTGATGGCTGAGATCTCTCATAGAATCATGGAATGGTTTGGGTTGGAAGGGACCTTAAAGCTCACCCAGCTCCAACCCCTGCCATGGGCAGGGACCCCTTCCACTCGAGCAGCTTGCTCCAAGCCCCTGTGTCCAACCTGGCCTTGAACACTGCCAGGGATGGGGCAGCCACAGCTTCTCTGG
>JANHGB010019298.1:0-47228 GCA_026283785.1 Coracopsis vasa
ACACCCCCCTCAGTTTCTATACTGAGCATGATGCTGTATGGGATGGAATACCCCTTTGGCTACTTTAGGTCAGGTGTCCTGTCTCTGCTTCCTCCCAGCTTCTTGTCTCCCTCCCCGCTGGCAGAGCCTGAGAGACTGAAGAGTCCTTGATCAGGGTAAGTGTTACTGAGCAGCAACTAAACCATGGGTGCATTATCAGTGTTGTTCTCAGGCTAAAGCCAAAACACAGCCCTGCACCAGCTGCTGGGAAGGGAATTAACTTTATCCCAGCCCAAACCAGGGCTGTTCACAAAGTTTTTCTGGAATGTAGATTTACCTAGGAAAAAACCCAAACTTTCTAGGGTGCAGTTTTGACCTGAACCAAAGGACCAATACTTCCTGAGGTAATAAGGACCAGACCGAACAGTTTCCCAAAAGCATCTGCCTCTAGTAGCAAAAATCACTCTTCTTGTTTGTAGAGGGAGGCAGGAGCAGAGTGAGGTGAGTTATAAAGGCTCCAGTCACTGGGCATATCAGGACAGTGAAGACTTCTGGGGTGAGGGCCAAACGCGGCATTGAAAGAGCACTGAAGAAGAGGTGGCAGGAATAAGCAGCAGTCACTCATTAGCAAAGCTCTTCAGTACTGGATCTGATACCCTTCAACAGCCTTACCATGAGCTGCAATACCGGATGGAGTTTTGTGGCTAACAGCAGATGGAAGGGAGCAGGGCTGGAGGTCAGGGCTATCATTCAGAGGGACCTCAGGAGAGGGGAATGGGCCAGCAGGAATCTTATGAGGATATTAATAATAAGAGGAGTGCAGCTGTGGGCCAGGAGGTGTGTGGATTCCCCATCTCCATTTTCAAAGCACAACTAGACACAGTCCTGGGCAGACCCACTTCACTTTGAGTTTAGCATGCTTTGAGCAGGGCATACGAAAAGATGACCTGAAGGCATCCCTTAGGATCTACTTTTTCCTATGATTCTGGGATGTTAACTCATCTTGAAAACACAGAGGTGACCCCCCCCCTTCCACATCTTTACTTCTTGTTCACATCTTTGTGAAGGTGCAAGTTACTGAATGTGCTAACTAAATATAGTCACTAACTTGCAGCAGTAGCTAACTTGCAGCAATTATTAATGTGGAACATTTAGTAACACAAATCTACATTACTATTTGCTCCTACACACGTTCTGACCTCCAGAACAGGATTTTGTCCTTGCTATTATATTAATAGCTTGGGGGTTTTCTGTTAGAGTAAAAATACCCCTTGACATTAAAACACATAAAACCACCGTGGTCTAACGTAATTATTGTCTTTTTTCATTTTCACTTCACCAGTAGCTGCAGTGGTTTCACACTCCTACACGCTTTGTAAAAGGTGTTGTTATGGTGATGTATTTCACATGCTGTATTTTTCCATATGCCTCTGTTACCCCTTTTCCTGGTGTCCCTTGCATTGTTAAATATGCCCACAAGTGACCGCTTTGGGATATCTAACCAAGGAACAGCCGCAGTTGTTTTTTGCTGGTCCATTTTTGTCTCCCAGCTTGGCTTTACTGATTGACCTGTGAACTCACTGCTTGCTGGCTGATTCCACTTATCATGTTTTTCATCTGGTCTGGTAATCCTGCTGCTTCCTGGACTTCATATTCATTGGGGTGACAGGTTTGCTGCTGGTCTTTGCCAGCCTTGTGCGCCCTCCACACCCCGTTACTGCATTACAAAGGGCTGCATCTCAACTACAGCACCCGAGAAGGCTCAGCCTTTCAAATTGCTTAATCGACTGAACATTAACACTGCTCAGTGAAGGAGGTATCAGCTTGTGTTTGCAGTCTGCTGTCAGTGGAGGGTGGGATGAGAACTCCACTTGCACGTGTGGTTATTGTTTATTATCCTATTTTTGACTGAGTTTCCAGGTCGATTACTCTTGACACAAAGTAAAATGCCTGGAATCTGGCAATATCCACTCTGCAGCCCTGAAAGGAGCATATCCTTGAATATCAGAGCAGTGCTGCAGTAAATTGCCTCTTTATTTATTACAAGATTGTGTACAGAGGAGATAACAGCAGAGCTAATGAGACCGTGCATATATATGAGTTACATTAGTAATTAGAAACAGCTAATTAACTCTGCTCCCTAATGAAATTAAATTCATGCAGTAAAAGACATTTACAATAAAGCCAATACAAAACCTAAGTGTATTGGTTTCTAATTCCCTCACTATGGTCAATGGAATAGAGGTTGAGCTGAGCCCACAAGTGGGATTTATTCCAAGCAGATCTAAGTATGATGTGCAGTAAGTAGTGAGTTGAATTCTTAGCAAAGCACACAAAGCATATTCCCATAGACCAGTCCCACAACTTATTGTCTGACATTCACTCCATGAGCATCTCCTTAATATTGCTGTTAGGATGCTCTGTTAGTTCTTGCCTTTGAGTGTGTTCTGGTTTTCCATGCACCAAGCTGACCTGAGGCCACAAATACTTTAGCTTTTGCATGTCTTGAGCAATCAATTCTGTTCCATCATGACCCTGCAATACAACAGGGGCTCCAAAATATCAATATGCACTGCATGTTGGTAAGGTTAATTTGCTGCTGTGCTAAGCACTCCTTGTTCAGAGCAGACCAACTAGGAAACTGTTTCAATTGGTGCCTTCTTCTTTCTTGGTACGCTGCACAGAAGAGTTTTAAATGCTCGACAGCATCTCTGGTGATGTTTGCATACTTTGACAACAAGTGTTTTGTGACACGGTCATGGCCACCATGGTCAGTAGCCATAGATGCTTTTTTTGATGATATCGTATGTGTCCGCAATGATCCCTTAATATTTGGGAGATTCCTCTTTTGTCTGACTTCTCTCAATCCACTGCTCAGTGTCTCCACATTGTAGAATTTCATATCTAAAATGAGGGAAATAATAGCAAGTAGTTTATTAGCAGGAATGCTGTATATCTAAATGGGGAAAGTGGTGATACATTTAGAGTTAAACCAGAAAGAGCAGGCTCTCCATACTTACTTTGCAATTAGATGGTACCCATGTCTTGACTTTGACTTGGGGTTCTGTTTTGTCTTCTTTATTTCAGCAATAGTTGCAGATTACTGTGCCTTTGGGATCATGTACTTGGAGCATTTCTTATTCTTTTTGTATAGTTCTTCTCTAAATTTAACTTCAAAGTCCTGAGGCATCTTCAGGAATGTTTACTTAGCAAGTGGAGAAATCTGATTCAACTCCCTCCTTTTAAGTACAACTGCTCTTGCACCGATTTTTGGCTTACACTAAAGTCATTGTCAAACCAGTCACTGTGTCCAATTACCAAAATCTTCAGCCATTTCTCAAAATTACTCCCAGTTATTTCACAAAATGACAGAAAATGGTAGGCAGGTATTATGCAAAGTATCTCAGCTCCAGCTTTTTGAACTTATTAGATTAAAAGACAACAGAAACAGATGGTTTATTTCCTTTTACTTCCCAAACCATTCAAAATCACACAGTAGATGGCAGATAAAACTGTGTATCATGTTCTCTAAAATAAGAACTCTTCTGAGGTCAACTTTACTTTGTAAAATTTAAAGCTGGTTTTCATGTTTTGTTCTGTTAGATTGATACCTGAAACACTCTTTTCCACTAGAGCAATAGCCACAATAGTTCACATTTCATGGAAACCTAGAATTCGTTAGGTATTTCAGGTGATGACTGAGTAAAGAAGGCAGTTCAGCGCTGTATTAAAATGCCACTACTTTCTGAAATGTCCAAACCAGTCATTCTACGTGGCTGAAACAGTCACTTCATGAAAGAACTGCAATTTACAACTTATTTTGTTGCTTTCTTCAAAATAGCTGCTTTCACAGTGTCATCATGTGTATGCAGATTGTCTGCTCTTTGGGTTTAAACTGCTAAAGTCCAGTTTAGCATAGAGACAGTTTTATTCTTGCAAGCTGAGTTTACCTTCCAAACTGCTTTTCACTACTTTGTGACACTATTTCTAGGGTATAGACACATCTCATGTCTTGAGCAGATCCTGATTCAGCTGCTCCTTCTGTAGCAGAGGATGGGAACTGCAGTCTGCCTCCATGTATGTGAAGTTTGCACCCGTTTGTGTTTCTCTATATGCAGCCCCCAGATTGATGAGGCTCTCCATCAGGCACGATTGAAGGTTGTCCACCACAGGATTTTCCACCAATGCAGATAGAATCTGTGCTGTCTTTTCTTACTTTCTTCTTTTCTCCCATCCTTTTGTAGCACCTGGCTAGTGGAGCTTCTGTAAGGCCTCACATCTGCTGAGGAAAAGCATTGGGAAGACAAAAGTCCTATCTGCAGTTCTTACACATCTCTGTTAGAGGGCATAGTGTCACCAGTAGTGTGTGCCTCCTCCTCATAGCAGGTTGTTGTGTTTCTCTATGCTGTAGACCTCTAAAGTAGATGAGGGGCTGTGATTTCTCTTCCATGAGTGCTTCCCTTGGAGTGCAGCCCCCACTGAGCACAAGCCTGGGTCTTGCTTCCCAGATTCATATGAAACATTTGGAGATGCTCTTCAATTTCTGTGCCAACATCTGTCTTGCCTCTTTTGCTGGCATTAGGCGTGTGGCCCTTCCTGACCATGACCTGACCAACCCCATGGATGGGGTTGCCTGTGGATTTGATAGCTGAGCCCCCAGATAACATGGACATCATTAGCATCAATTTTTATTTAGAAGAAAGCCACTATCTAGCTTTTTTGTGATGCTGTGGTGCAGGGTGTTGTGAATGTGTACATTTCATACAAGAATTAAACAATGTGTGATTTTAATGCATTCATGAGCAAACTTGGTTAAGCTGGATGGTCTGGAGGTGCTGCTTGTAAACATCTGGTTTAGCTTTTGAAAGACCTGACAAATTTTAGATGCAAAATACTTTTACTTTATATGCATTTTTGCAGGAAGGGCTTGATCAACTGTTTCAGCACAAAGTCATTTTGTTTGTTAACAGCTGTGTTATGACAGAAAAGTTATAATAGAGTGTTACAAAGGTATGCAGTGCCTACAGAACACATCCAAAACCAACGAGGTTGTTAGAGGAGGAAACAAAAAGGTTGTGTCGTTTTTCATCTTCTCTCCTGCCCCAAGGGAAAACTGATTTGTTCATGTAGTTTTAAAACAAACCTGGATCAGAGCAGTTTATTGCTTTCTTAATGACACATAATTAACTAGTAATGAACTACATATTCAAGTTGACTCCTTCCATGTTATGAAGTCTCTGTAGCTCCCTGGGTACTGTTGAATCTGACTGGTAGTTGTCATCTTCTTTACTGTGATCCTTTTGGGGCAAATGCTTCTCAGGCAGCTTTTTCCCCACATGCACACACACTCCAAGCTCTCATATTTCTACCTTAACAGATGTTGTGATCCAGGCTGTTTGCCAAGGGTGAGCACCCCCACATCCCACTTGTGTTATGAACTTCAGTGATTTCCAACTATTGGTGTTATATTATAGCATTACTCAGGCTTTGAGCTGAAAATACTTCCTCATGATCAGACCTCCCGAGAGATACAGTGAAGCTTGAAGCATGATGGAAGACAGGGAAGAAAGACTGTAAAAGAGGTCAGATCCTGTAAAGTAACCATCTTGGTGGGACCAAAAGCAATGAGCATAGCAGTAAGATTGTACAGGTACAGCAAGATCAACCAACTGTTATTGGATTGCTGTCTGACGTGCAAGAGATGGTGAAGGTGAAGTAGAGAGGAATGGAAAGACTCAGAGACATGAAAAGGTGGACTCCAACAGCATCATGAGGAAACACTGCCGTGGAAAATCGATCAGCTGATAACCTCTGATTTGCCAAGTGATTAAAATACCATCCCTCTGACTCCGGATGAAAAAATGGGACCTTATACAGATGTGAAGAAGAAGAAAGATATACGAGCCATTGCTCTCCTGGGTTATAGCAGTCAGAGATTTGTACTCCTTTTCTGGCATAGGTGTAAAGCAGCTGAGCTATGAAAGCCTGAATGTCTTTCACAGCATTATTTTACTGACTTTTTCCTCTTCTTTGGTGGAATTCAATTTTATGTTCAGAGACAGCAACTGACAACGCCTCACTGGGATAGAACAAGCTTTTTAGCTTTTTCCACCCCTCCAAACCAAGCAGCAACATTTTATTTCCACCAATACAGGACATTCAGTTTTAAGAACTGATTATTAAGTTGATTATTAAGTTTAATAACTGTTTATTAAGTTTATTAAGCTTTAAGAACTGATTTCAAGCTAAAGATACTGTGAGGAATTAGTTACAAACTTCAGGATTGCACAAAATTAACATAAGGAAAAAATAATCATTGTTACCTTGGAGACTCAAAATAGCTGACATTTTAAGAGACAATTGCTGTTGGAATGATCTAAATAAAATGATCTTCACTATTAAATATACATCTATTTTAATGGAACAATTCTGTAAATAAAATACAGGCTTCTGTTTGAACTTACAGTGTTCATTTCCATAGCAAAGTGTAATTTTTGGTGTTAGAGACATTTACACAGTGTGGAAAAAAGAAGAAAACTCTGTCCTGCTGCAGTGATGCCATCTCCAGAAGGTGATTCTGAGAAAATAGTTTAAGAATTTGCTATTTATTGATGGTTTATTTTAAATAATTCCCTTAGAAAGTTACGCTTGCCTGTGCAGCGAAGGAATGGACTTGCTCAGGAAGAACAACACCTTCCCTGGTATTTTGTGAGAGCTTGAGGAGAATAAATAAGAAAAATACCTATGGAAAATCACATAGACCTTTATGTTTCAAAAATCTGCACTTTATTCCTTAAAAATCTGCCTTTCTATTTGTGTTTCTACACACTCTGCAGGTTCTCTTCAGTCTCCTTCTAGTGCCTTTGACTTTGCAAACCTTGATGTAAAAGCATTACGACAGAAGATCCCATGCCCTTTCCTCCCTCTCCTCCAGGTGCATCCACAACTCACCAGGTAGCACCATGAGGCCATCCCAGCGGTAACCTTCCAGTCTACCAGCTAGGACACTGGAGGCGCTTCACCCCATGATCAGGAGGCAAGTGCGTAGAGCCCTTCAGGAGTGTGTTGCTCTGTTTCCAGGGCCCATCCTGACACGGTCAGGAGGGGTTTGCTGTGCCTGTCAAGCACTGGGCTCGCTGCAGGAGGTGGATGCTAGCAGCAAGACAGCCTGCTGAGGAGCATGACCACCTTTTGCTTGAAGAGGTTGCTCCCGCTCAGCATGAAGAAGAGCAGGTCCAGGCAGCTGAGGGCAGTCAGGCTGAGAAAAACCTCATTGTAGCTTTCTAACTGGTCAAAATCACCCATGTGCTGTATGTAGTAGGCCCTGAAGAGGTGATAGGGGAGGAAGCAAATGATGATGACGCAGATGAAGATCAGGTTTTTCACTTGGGCCCAGAACTCTTGGTGCGACCAGAGGGAGGTGGAAAGCCTTCTCGACACTCTTACCAGGATGAAAACCTGCAAACCCAAGAGGATGCAGGTGATGCAAGAGACAGCTACAATAATGGCGTAGTTCAGGGCCTTCACGCTCCCCTGCTGTAGCTCTTTGTGGAACTTAAAACATATTGTTTCATTGTACGAGCCCGAGCGTCCGTACTCAAAGCACAAGACTGGCACCACAAAAACCATGACAAAGACCCACACGGCAGCACTTGCAGCAATGGCGTGCAGCTTCCTGTAGAACTCCACCTTGTCCTTGCATTGGAAGAAGATGAGCCACCGGATCACCAGCGTGATCACGTAGAACAGGAAGGTCAGGTACATGTGGATGTGCACCATTGCACTCACTAGTTTGCAAAATGTCATCTTGAACACCCATTTCTTGTTGACATAGTAGTGCAGGCGGAAGGGCACCGTGAAGAGGAGGAGGCTGTGCACAATGACCAGGTTAATGATGGCTGTGGTGGTCACAGACAGAGTGTTCATCTTGACCAGCACGAATGACATTGTGATGGACCCAATTCCACCACCAGCAAAGGCAACTGAGTAGGCAGTAATCAGGATGGCACTTGTGGTGTTGGTGTGTATGAAGGCAGAGGAGTCACTGCTGTTCCTGTTCTCTTCAAGCATGTTCCTGAAATCTTCCTTGTACGTATTCTAGGAATGAAAGAATACATAAAGGCTGAGTTAAGGTAGGAATGAGAGGGCTTGGCTGAAAAGCCAGCAGAGCTTTCCACCTGGATCTTGCTCAATGGATAATCCTGGAATCTCACAGCTGGTACAAGCTGCAACCAGTAGTTTTATCCAGACATCCTCCAGCCTGGCTGAGAAGGTTGGGCAAGAGAAGCTGCTGTAGTCCTTAAGACATTGCTAGCCATACCCTTAACCCCAAGCATGAGTTAGTAATGTGTAGGGAAAAGGGATCCTCAGAGAAATGACATGACTGCGGTGGGTTTGATCTCTCTGTGTTGTTAGTTCTCTCTTCTGAGCATCTGCGTGTTTTAAATATCTGATCTAAACTAATCTAAGATTTTTCTGCCATTCATTCATCAGTTTGTTTATTTGCAACACAAATCTGCCCTTCCCACAGCCAGATAATAACCATATGTTGCTCTATCAAAGCTACAGATTCTGTGCTGCCAAGAGCTGAGTTTTACACACATTGCAGTCAACTCGTTCTCCATGGACAGTTTATCTAAGCAGGGGATTAAACACCATGGACACCCCAGGCTCCATGGCCATCCTGCTCAGATCCTGCCAGACCGAGTAGCATGGGCTGTGCTGCGCTGGTGCTCAGGGACATTTCATATCTCATGTGTGGTAATGGGGTGTTACAAAATGGGCTGTTAGAAAACGTTAGGAAAGGACATCCTGGGTTAGTGCAAATAAGCCTGCCTGGCCCGAGCCAGGGTTAGATGAGAGTTAATAGCAAATTTAGTAACTATGCTATGTGTTTTTCATATATCACTGCTTCAAAGAGGTATTAGATATGATTCTTATCATTCCAAATGTAACTTCTGGTAGGATTTTTAGGTACTATAAGATCCTGTAGGAGGGGAAAGTTCCGGAAGTGTGTTATCCTGAAGTATGTTTGCATCTATGAAAGCATCAAGGGAATGTGCACACTAGAGTCACGGAAAAGAGGCAGCGAAACTGAACAGTGCTGTGCTCTGTACTGCGCCAGTGACACTGCTGCTGTGCTCTGTACTGAGCCAGTTACACTGCTGCTGTGCTCTGTACTGCGCCAGTTACACTGCTGCTGTGCTCTGTACTGCGCCAGTTACACTGCTGCTGCTACCTGAACTGTAACTTCAAACTGACTCTGTATGTCATCCACTTCACTGGTGAATCCCACAGCACAGGAGGGGTTTTCTCCTGAGTGAGGTTGTGCAGTTCTGCTTCTAATACTGCAATGTTGTTGGCTTCACAGAGTGGTTCCTCCCTCTCTCTCTAAGTGTGGTGTTTCGGCTTACTTTGATTTTTAGGTGGCACATCCTGCCACAAGCTGGGAGGGGAAAGAAGTTCTTTAACAGTTCTCTCTTCTGTGGAAAAGAGGAAATGCCCATAACAGGTTTATAAACCCGGTTTGATCACAGCAGAGTGGTTGGACTTTGGGGCTTTGAGCAACCTGGTCCCTGTCCGTGGCAGGGGATTGGAACTGGATGAGCTCTGAGGTCCCCTCCAACCCAAATCACTGTACTCTATGATGCATCTCATATTATCTGTTGTTTCTTCACCCTACAGTAGTCAAGATCTCTTTGTACATTGAAAAGTCAGTTATTCTCAGCTCTCCCAACACACCTAAGAATTCAGGTACTTTAATCAACATGGATATAACTGCCCTGTCTCAAGTTGCTGTGTTGGTTGCTGCCACTTGCTGACCTTTGCTGTTTGTTACCAGGATAACTATTCCCAGTGTGTTACGAGAAGTAAACTGGGTTGCAATAGAAGAACTTTTCCTCCAAGGTGCAGACGATTGGCACACTGCAGCTCTTGCACCATAAACCATGCAAGTTCCTTCCAGTTCTGTTCTTGGTGCCGAGATGCTGTGTTTCAGCCCCTCAGCCACACAAGCCAGAAGGGATCAGCAATAGCTGTTCATCGGCTTCTCCGAGCTGTTAAGCTTTTATTTGGAAAGATTCTCTAAAAGATGGCACTGTTTTCATTTAAAATACAGATTTAAGAGTTTAAAAAGCGCCACAGCCCTAGAGGCAACACACTGGAAATACAGGGCTGTGCTTGGAGAGGAAGGGTCCCTCGTTGTCACTCTCTTTAGCCAGGCAGGGACACTTGAGGTGAAGGCAGTAATGAACAGAGGAGCAGAAGCCAGATAACTGATATTTTCCTCAGACATTCCTATTAAAGGGACAGAGAGAGACCGATTTCTCTCTGCAAATAAGCAGCCAAGGCACTGAAATGCAGGCTTCTGCAGAATTTTGCAGTCCTCACTAAATCCCTTCATTATAATATTCTGTAGGAAATGTCATTTTCATCAATCTTCAAAGAAAAGCTACTGACATCTATGATATGAGATTATCAGCCCCCCAGTACTGCAGGCACCCCACTGAAGTATCACTGTGTGATGGACACGGAGTATAGCATGACACGGGGTGTGTTTCACAGAGGAAACGCTGCTGTCTGGTGAGATGCAGTTTCCTATTGCACTGACACTCACATAGCTATAACTGACCTGAAATACAACTGACAGCTCCTTTGGCCAGAGTTTAACAGGCTGCACACAGAATGAGAGTGAATGCAGCAATTACAAGAGACTAATTAGACTTATTAGACTAATCAGACTAATTAAGACATAAGGCAATACACTGAACCTGACTGGAAACATGAGCTATAGAAGTCTCCAAGAGCCAGAAAATATCTCACAGCAGAGAACACTGAGGGGTGTAAAGCTAAGAAATGCCTTCCCCATGCTGCTTAGCCACTTGCCAATGTCAGCTGGTGTAAGCTCTTGCCAGCTGTAAGAGCATTGCTTCACTACTGAATTCAGCTTGGTTAAAACCAGCTTTGTAAGTCTTCTTATTGCTTTCCATCTTACAGAGTGGTTGCATCCTGCATCCAGAGTTCCAGTTCAGTCTCATCCCTTTTTGCCTCCTCTTAGCCCAGGCCAGAGCATGTCATTTACAAACACAATTTGGCCCTGACAAAATTTTCCCAGTAAAAGGATATTCATTCCAACCTTCAGGAATTTGTTTCTTTTTTATCTCACTGCTGATTATCCAACTGTGGGGGTTTTAACTAAAAAAAGGTGAACTGCATTTCTAGACAGAATTTGCACAACTTCAGCTTCCAGGCATCACACGTGCTTCTGGTTCTGCCTTCAGATTTAAAACCCTCTGTTACATTTTGCCTTTCCCTATAGATATCTGGAGATAAGTAGCAATAAGAGATCGAAGATACTTGTTTTCTCTCCATCCCAGTCATACCTGTGGCTCCTCACTGAGCAGCCTCCATCAGCACTGTGCTCCTATTTGCTCTTGGATGCATTTAGCAGTGGTTAAATGCATGCTGCTGCTTTGCATCTGATTTGTCAACCCAGATCAGCCTGTCACTGGACTGATGCGTTCATTGCTTCCTACTTTCATTGGTCACCATTATGTTATATCAATATTATATCAACTTATTAAGAAAACCCTCATTTGTCAAAACCAATGACACTGCTGCAATCCCTGCCAAACAGTGAGCTCTCTATAACAAGCATCTGCAAACTATATCACCAGTATACATCTGCTGAGGGACTGGCAGTCTTCACACAGCTCTTTGTGCGTTCCAACAGTTGGGTTCTGCAGGAGCAGCGCTTGCAGCCTGCATGCACCCAACTGAGATGTTCCATAGGAATTTGGAGGGGAAAAGAAGTTCAATTCAAATGAAAGGTTTCTGTTTTTGACAGATTTAATAAAACAGGAAAATGAGGGTTTCTCAGAACTGACGCTTCTGCATCGAACCACACTGGGTTGGAGGCAGTACCAAGTAACAGTGTTTGTTTTGAGTGTGCATTGCCTTCACAGACCTCCCAGTTTAGTCTCAGAGATGCTTTCTGTTGAGGGCATTGTAATTGCTTTCGATGTGCTCTAATCCCATGCTGTGTTATGGTAATGGAGGCTATGCCCCTGGAATAACTGCAGAATCCTCATTTAAACGACCCAACATCCCACACATCTGATATTTGGAGCCCAAACATCCGCTCAGAGGAAAACATTGCAAATTACAAATATGAAATACCACGTGCTGACTTTGTTGACAATATTGACTTTTTCAAGCAACTTTTAGTGATACCTCTCCTTCATTCACTCACCCATTGCCTCGCGTCCTGCAGGCTGTGTCATCACTATACTGACACCTTTTAGTTTAAATCCAACCTATTGAAGGACAAATGGGATGGAAAAACACATGCAGTTGGTTCTCTTTGGTTTGAGGTCTTGGCTGTTTTCAAACAAAGATGGAAAATATGGAACCTTCCTAGCAATAATTACTTACTGCCCTAGCTGTAAGTTATCAACGAGAACAAACTTACCCTTCTGGCCTTTACAGAGATCAGATAACATCAAACACGCACACAAAGATGGATGTAAACAGAATCAATTGCCTCCCAGTTTTAGGAGGCAGTGCAGAGCTACAGGATAGCAATATGAAAAAGGATGAAGCAATGTTTTCCTGGACCAGGAAATTACAAATACCAGTGATGAAAACAGAGCAGCTTTAAAACGTGTTAGAAATAAAACAACCGGACAATTGGATGCTTGCTTTTTCTCAAGCTGCAAACATGGTTTTAAAAGCCTTACAAGCTTGTTCCTTCTGTGTGTACTTACAGATTAGAGTTTCTCTTCACTCTTCAAGTGTTGTAGACTTGGCTCTTCATTTTATGGAAGCTCTAAGAACAAAAAGCAACACAGCTGATATTTCAAGGAGTCGCTGCTTTCTTTGAACCTATGGCAAAGCAGCAACCCTGAGCCTCAGCTATGGCAGGGTAGGGCTGCCCATAAGCATGCAGCCTCAGGAAGACTTTTAGTTGCATCACAGGATCCCCTGATCTGCAGCCATTTCTTAGCCATAGGAGGTCTTCAAAGCCTCCCATTTCCGAACAATTGCATTCTTCTACTGCCTGAAATGATCAAGATACAAAGACACCCATTTGGAAAGGTCATTCCCCAGAGTGCAGGGGATCATTTAAAGGTGTTTTGAGAAAACTGGGTAAGACAGGAGCAAGACATGTCCGTTGTAACTGACTGTGGGTTTGGATACGGTTAAAAGTGAAGGGGATGAAACGCAGCTCACCCTAAAGCCCAGCGCTGTGCCTCAGCCCTGCTTTCTGCCAGGACTGTAGCTCAGCATCCAGCTCTCAGGACTCGGTGCCATTGCTACACCATTGCGTGGTGCTGGCAAAATGAAACCAGGAGATTTTAGTAGGAAAGCCCCATCAGCCATGTCAGTAACTAAGGCTCAGCATCAGTGATGGTTGCTGTGCGGTGTGTGTGGTCAATGCTGTCCCACTGCAGGACTGAGTCTGTGTGAGGAGTCTGTGCTAGGTCACTTTTGCCCTAATGCAGCTTAACTCTTTCCTGTCAGGACACAGTTACACTGAGTATCACAGTTTTGAAGGCAAGAGTATTAATATTCACCATTTACATATAATCTTATGTAAGAGTATTTTAACTGACTACATCCTGTTGCTTCACATTTGGTTAAAGAAACACAAGGGACACACTGTTCTGTGGCTCTTCACAGCACACTGGTATGTGATGGGCTGTCTTTGCATTTTGCAATGTTAACAGTAGCTGACAGCTAAAGCACTGGGCAGATAGCACTAAAAAGTGATCATAATAGTAATACCTAGCTCTTACCTAGTAGCTCTCTGCAGTTGATCTCAAACCTCTGTTATAAGGCAAACATATCACTCTCCCCATACTACAGCTAACAAGCTGAAGCCCTGTGGCAAAGCCAGATATAAAGCTAAGATATCCTTAAACCAAGTCCTGTACCTTCTCAGGTTAGTCCTGTTGTCTTGGCTTCTATCATAGCAGAAAGGCAGTACATAGTTGGAGTAACTTTTATCTGCTACCAACAAAATCATACTTTTGACTCATATATCTAACGTGCCTTACTATTTCAAGCACCCAAATAGAAATATATTCACGATCTTAAGGTCCTTTCCAACCCTAACTATTCCATGATTCTATGATTATCTACAAAACGAGAAATGTTTAGCATCAATAACAGCCACAAACGTGTAGATAATAGGTTCCTTAAAATGTCTGTATCTGGGTTCTGAAGCAGTTGTGATTTGGGGCTGTCACCCAGGCAGTGCAAGGCATCCTATGAGTGAGAAATACTGCCTGTGACAGCTGAAAGAACATTTTGGAGAAGTATAGGGAGGAAAATGTGACCTGCAATTCCTTGTTTCACACATCTTTGCACAGCAGAGATATCAGCTAAAGCTCCTCCGAAAAGCAGAAATACATCTGTTTAACTAATATAGGGGTCAAAAATACCCACTTTGCAAGTTACTGTCCCCAGGCATTGTTACTCAAAAGTACCTGAGGCAGAGTGGTGTGGAGGAAGTCTGTTTCCCCTTCAGTCTAATCTCACCACCTTTCCCTCCTTCAGAAGCAGCACAATTGCACCTCATTCCACACTGAAGTAGCGCACATCAATAAAACCACCTCAAATTTCCATTCAGCTCTTGCCATAATCCAGATCTTTCAACAGAGAAGTGCTACGAACGAACCCAAACCTAAATCCACATTAAAACCTGCTGCACTTCTACCTTATTAGTGTGGGGAGGAAACCTAGAACCCAGCTGTTCTAACACCAACAATTCACCCAACTTTCCCCATACCTGCTTCTGTTTTCTACGGACACTCTGCTTTGGCCTCAGTGTTTGTCACTGAGGACGGGAGAAGCACTTAGAACCATGTACAAAAGGCATCTGTGCAAACTCCAATCTAAATGGACCTTTCTGAGAAGGTGTCTGTTTAACAGTTGCACACTTCCAGCAGTCACCAGCTTTAATATGACCTTGTTCTGCAGGATTTCACTAGTTCTCATCTGCTGCGTGCCGGGAGGCTGTTCAGGATGTGCCTTTCATCAGGAACCCAGCACAGCGATTCACTCCTTATTAGAGCTTGTTCTCACTAGGATAAAAATATGGAGGGGGGGAGCTGACTGACGAGGAGATGCATTACTCCTGCCATAAGGATGACATTAGACTGCAGGGAATGAAATCATGGATGCAGTACCATGCCGACCCCATATGCATATGTGCCTTTCTGAGAAGATAAAGCCCTTCCATTCACCTTGAAAAGTCAGTGCTCATCCTCAAATTCGTTTGAACTCTGGGCTAGCCTCTCACTAATTGCCTGCTGGGACAGGCAGCATATTGTAAGGCAGAATATTCTATGTAATATATAAAATCTATTGCTGCTCACCCTCAAAACGCTTACTGCAATTGCTAATACTGGTTTATTCCCTGATTGTTTATTTCATTTGGTTGCTGACTGCAGAGATAATACAAATGCTGTCATTAGGTGTGTGGAAAAAATCATTTCACTAATGATCACCTTCATGCTGAATATGCACATGCAGATACTTATGAAATTGAGTATGCTAAAATGTGCTGCCTGTGCTGGCAAAGGGACAAACCTCCCTGCATTAGTTTAAGAGTGTCTGCCTAGGAGCAGCACAGAAAGCAAAGTAATACCTGTAATGCTAGATTGATAAATGAACATACCTCATATACTAAATAACAAAGATATCTATCGACCGTGTCAAATGCCCTGTTGAGATCAAGGTAGATGATGTCCACAGTGCTCTCCTCATCCACTGAGCAAATTGTTTCATCATGGAAGGCATCACAGAACGGCTAATAAAGTTGTTGCTGGTTTTAGCTGGGAAAGAGTTTATTTTCCTTTCAGCAGCTGGTGCAGGGCTGTGTTTTGGCTTTAGTCTGAGAGCAACGCTGATAACACACCAATGGTTCAGTTGTTACCAAATAGCACTAAATGAAGTACAGCCCTATAGCATATAATCATGCCACAAAGCAAGGCAAAAGAGACCTCTTTCACTCTTTCAACTGCTCTGAGCATCACTTTCACATAATATGTGATCTGTGCAATAGGTGTCTTAGAAAGATGAGTCTATGTTTGGCTTATCACCTGAAGAGCATTAAATAGTAAGTGTACTCAAAGAAGTGATGCCTTTCCATGGGTGCTAAGAACCCGGGGTGGTTTAAGCTCTCACATAGTAAGATGTCCCTGCACAGCAGCAAGTGTATGGACAGTTATTGTGGAGTATCTGATGCCTTTCAAACCTGCAGCATGGTTTTTCCCTGCTCTAAGCTGTTTGTGTGCTTCAACTGACGATGCTGTCTCGAAGATGAGAACTGCAGTTTGCAAGGGAAGATGAAACATCAAGTCTGCTGCTTTCTGTCCTCTCAGTAGGAAGGACATGGAGCTGTGGGCTCACAACAGGGGGACGAAAAGCTGCCACTGCTGCTACAGAGATAAAGAAGGACAACAAACCTGGTGCATGATCTGAATGACTCTATGATCATGCAGCAAAGCTACAGAGTCGAGGCAGAACACCCCTGATGAGTTACCCAAATGATGTACACATAGAGGAGCCTGCGTTTGGTGACACAGGTCACTTTTGTTGATGCACCTTCTGATCACTCACTTTTTCCTGACCTCCAGGCACTGCTCTATCTTGTCTGACTTATCTGTATTGCTCAGCTCATATTATTCTTTTCCTTCATCACTGGGAAAGGAGCTGAGTTGCTCGCTCTGGCTAATGAAGGAAAGCTCTGCAACATCAATGCAATAACCCCCCTGTCACCCAGGATTCCTTTGTTGCCTTCCCAATGGCCTCCTGTACGTGCTAAGCAGCAGGAGAACAGGGGTGTAAAATTCATTATCGGATCAGACAACCAGCGGCTAAGCCAAAGCTCCTTAAGAAGGGGACAATAAACCACTGACCATCCCTCCTTGCTGAGCTGTGTGAGTGACTGAGAGCCTCAGGGAAGGTGTCTAAAAGCACAGAAGTGAAGGCAGAGCTGGCAACCCTCTGACTATCACAAGGACTCGTGACCCTCAGCATCTGGGGTGATTTTGAAAACCTTAGTGATGAGACAGTGTGAAAGCCTACGAGGAAGTGAGCAGAAGGACCATGGAAATACTCTGTGTGTCGAGACTGATTGTAAAACAAACAACGCTGCTCTTGTCTCTCTGGTTCACATTTGCTTTTAATACATTCACTTTCAGAAAGGCTTATGCAAGCGTGGATGCTGCTGTAAAAGGAGCCCAGGTGCACTTCCTGCAGCACTGACTCCTCAAACACACTTTTAATCACCTGCTCCCTTGCTGCCACGGGTTTCACAAAATCTGACATCCACAACTGCTGCAGCAGACTGAAAACACGAGGAGCTTTTAACTTCCACCCCGCAACCTTTCCTCCCAGCTTTGCTTTAAGCTTCCCTCCCAACAGGAACCGCTAAGCTCCATCCAGACCTGCAGCCTTCTCATTGGAGTTTATTTCCCTCCTTGCCTCTGAAGCGATGGGTAAAATACACCCCTCTGCATGTCTGCCTGCAGTACATCTGCTGGGTACCACTTACCTGTGGACTCTCCAGCAGCACAGCAGGACACTCGCCTCGCCCTGTGCAACTCCCCGATGCTGCAGTGAATGGCTGCTGAGGAACTGCAGCACAGCTCTGTGTCCTTCCTGGTTATCACCCACTGCACATAAACCACAAACTGGTGACAAATGTCATGGGACCATGTGGAAGTGTTTGGGGGTTTTATGAGCTCTTGTTCAGTTCAACATGTATCAAGTATTCCCGGTTATTGCTAAATGCTTGTAAGCAGTTGCAAGAAGAAAGAGGACTAATTGGGCTGACAGTTGAAAAGCACTCGTGACAGTATGTGTTATAGCCACTTACAGAGTCACAGAATGGTTTGGGTTGGAAGGGACCTTAAAGATCATCTAGTTCCAACCTGCTGCCATGGTGGATATATACACACAAGTATTCCTCTCCTATGGTACGAAGGTCACTCAGCCCCTCAATTGCTCAGTTAATACCTGAAGGGTGAATATATTGCCCTAAGAGCCCTTGAAGGAACTTTCCTTATGATGCAATGGTAAAATACATGTAGTAATCCTGAAGTAGGGCAGCCCTGAGGGCTGAATGTTTTCTGGTACTCCTGAGATGCTTGTCTCATTATCAAATGGTAGTCTTCCAAAGAGGTCTAAGGACCTGCTCTGCAGGTGCTTTTTGTACACTACAGTCTCTTTATAAATTACAAGTATCGACTCAGTGTTTTTATAAATGAAGAGAATAAGGCATGTGAAAAGAAGAAAGTTTTGGCAGGGATCTGCTATGAGATTATCATGATCCTGTTCATTATACACTATTATTCTTAATTGTACCCAATTTATATATCAGCTACCAGAAATTTGGCAGCACAGTGCAAGGGTGCTACTATTCCCTCACCCCCTTTAATTTCCAGACGTTGTTCTCTATCAGTGGTGCAGCAGAATAGATGCAAACCTGGCTATGCAAGAAGTAGCAGGACAAACTCCTCTCTCTTCAAAAACTCAAAGATACATTGCCAGGAGTTTCAGTATGAATAATGAAAGTACTCAGAATCAGGACATTCTTTCTTCGAAACTAAGGGGATTTGTTTGGGGACTTTTAAATCCGAAAGATCATTAAATGTTCTTTTCTATCCCTATGTTAAGATTCTACAAATGAAAGGCAATAGTTGGAGAAAATATAATGCTGTCCCTGGCAATGTCCAACTGCTCTTTTTAGGGTTTAATAAGGAAACTATTGCTTCCATTACTGGTTGAGCTTGGAAAATACTCTTGTAACTTACCGGCTCAATGTAAAAACGGCACAGTAATATCTTTCATCAAACAGAAAGGACAGAAATATTGTCATCTGTACCCAAATGAAAAACTAAGAAACAGCCTTGAATTGGTCTCAACTGTGTAATAGCCCACTAGCCCTGCATTACATGTTGTGAACGTAAGGCATGAAAGACTTCAGATGATTTCTTCAAAGCAAGTCTGCTACTGAATCGGAATTAGACTACTTCTCTCCTGATGTCATGTCTTATGCTTTAACCTGTAGGCTGTATTTTGCCTTTCAGTAAGTTAGAGGGCTTTCAGAACTGAACTTTTCCCATTAACCTGTGAAATCCAGTAACCTTGCTATAAGGTTTTATGGAGCTGCTCATCCTCAGCACTTATACAGAGCATTAAATAACCCTGAGATTTGCTTCTTGGAAGAGTAAAGTTTGCACTTTCCCTGAGAATGTGGCTTTCCATGGCTCTTAAGGACTGCTCTACTTGCACAGCCCTAGGTCTGTGAGCAGTCAGTGGTGTCAGTGGCCACTGCTGGAGGTTTAGACAAGGCTGGCATCAGGCACGGAACCTCCCCGCCATGCCTACTGTTTGCATCACAAGGGCTGGCAGCCTGCTACAGCATCTTCGGAGACTGGATCCCTGCAGGCACAGACATGTCTATGCTCCTGCCAGTGAAAACCATCCATCAGGTAGGCAGTAAAAGGGACAGCAGTAAGCCAACAGCTATTGCTCACCTGCTTGATTTTGGGAGTAATTTGTCCTGATGGCTTGACCATGCCCATCAATAAATCACACCAGCAACCCGAAAGCCTTCAACTGCCTCTATAATCTTCATGGGAGAAAACTGCCTGATTTATGCTATCACTTCCAGAGAAAAGCAACAGGACTTTACAAAGTTTCCCACAGAACCATGGAGAGAGAAGAATGCTGAAGCAAATGTGCAGTCAATATGGCATTTAATTGTCATGGCTTTTCTCTTCTGTTTGCTGGCCAGTTCTTTCCTCTTGGTACAAATAAACTCTTACAGCATAGCAAGGTGAAGATCAAGGATGAGGGGTAGCGATGGAGCAAAATGGGACAGGGAAAGGGTGTGAGGGCAGGTGTGAAGACAAAGTCACCATCACCAGAAGAGCAGCAGACTCCACCTCCTGACCAAGGGTCTGTCTTTCATTCCCTTTCCTGCTCCTCCCCAGTCTTTTTCTCACTCTTTCAGATGGGAAACATTTGACTCTTTTTCAGCTCAATAGTTGCAATCTTTGAAGGGTCAAAAGCTGTGCAGAGAATGAAATAGAAAACATCCTTTGCTTCTGCTATTGTGGTGGCTAGTTTTGGGAACAAGTTTGCCCATAGGCAGACAGAACTGGTTTTGAGGTCACAGTCTGTATTCTGTATTCTACATTTGGGTTTTCCAGTGTAGTTTATCAGTGATATTGTGGTCAAAGTCTTTGGTCAAGGGAGGAGAGCGAAGCAGCTCAGACACAAGCAAGGCAGCTCCTTCGCTGCAGAAGTGTGTGAAAGCAAACTGGAAACACAAGGAACTCCAAAGCTTTCTGTGTTGGAATCACTTTTTGTCTGTTCCTCTCCTGGAACAAACACAGAAGTCTTGGTTTGCTGGGAAGGTTCCCAGCCTTAAGCAATGGGCCATGGCTTCGGGAACTGTCTGAGGTGAAAAGCTAATCCAAGGCATAAAAACATAGCTATTTTTATCCCAGTTCCGATGCTGAGATGCTGGCATGTTGTTGTCATGGTTGCCAAATAGTTTTCATCTTAAGAAAGATGAAAACTAGAGGAAAATCAAGTCTTTCCAAACACATGTAAGAAAGCTGAAGTACTTCAAGCACTCTGCCTACTAAAAACAGGACACAGAGATCCACTATCTGAGCATTCATCCTTCTCTGAGCAAACAGACCTGGAAAAAACAGGGGTTTAAAGAAAATACCATTGCATCAACAATGCAATTGCACTTTGAAAGCTCACGCTGAACGCAGAGCAATGATGAATCACATGTAGGGGTTTTTACCCATTTTCTCTTTTACAAGCAAAAAAATCTCTGTATAAACATATAAATGGCCATTCAGCTGCCCAAATAGGACAGGGGTTTGTACCACAGAATGGTCTTGTTCAAGTGAGCAGCGTGAGCCATACCCCAATACTTTCACAGGGTGAAGTCCATGGTCTGTGAAGAGCCAGTGATGCCTCAAAGAAAGGAAACAGCCGTAACACGTAAAGGAGCACAAGCAGAAAAAGGAAGTTAGAAGTAAAGGCATGAAGTCAGGAATATGACACCACTGAGACTGCAAAATCAGGCACTCAGGGAATGGGGAAATTTGAGCAGAACAAAGCCAACTCTGTCTAGGTTTTCCTCAAAGCCGGATTCCTCCTTTTAGGAGAAAGCGTTTCCAGTTTGCTAAATCCTGGGAGGATGGAGTGGGGGAGAGGGCTGGCACTAGAGCCACCAGCAAGCTGCTAGGGTTGATCAGTCACATCTGGGATGCTCAGCCTGAAGGCTGAGCCTCCCTTATTTGCCTCAGTCACAGTGTTTTAGTGATGTTTCTAGGAGATGTGATGAATGGGAAGACCAAGCTGATACTCTCTGCTGAGTGAGCTGGACATGGAGCCTAAACATACTTCATTTGAGCTATAGCTGCTGAAATTGAAATCCTTATGGATGCGCTTGGGGGCTGGCATTCAGTGTGAGCCCCATAGCACTGGCTGAGTTTTGTACATTGCTGGGAGATGATGGCTGCCTGACAAAGCTCAGTCTGAGCTGGAAGTTAAGGTAAAGCTTCTTCAGGGAGATAGCTCTTGCTGTTTTAAACTGAGCCAAGCCAACACCTTCCTAATTACCTACACCTCTTGTATCACATCCTGAACCTTTCCTGCTTCAGTCAGTGACTTCTATATACCCTGCCTACAGGAAAAGAGTCTTAAGACTTCACTCCCATTCCCTCTATAGTCAAGACATGGATTCTTCCTGGAAGTGTCAATGCCATTCCCATCTCTAAATCTTCCCAGAAGCAGATGCAGAGTCCAAAATATCTAATCTAAGGCAGCTATTGTTTTTGTTCTCCCTATCCTTTTTCATGTATTCATACACATGTGCATGCACAATGTCTTGGTTTAGACAGACGTATTTCATAGTCTATAGCTGAACATAGTTGAATACCAAATAGGTATATGAACTAAAAATAACCACTCCCTGCTAACGCACCACACACCTACACAACTAAAAGCTAATGGCATAATGCTTGCTAATGCTAATTACCCTAACAGCCAGCTTTATAGTTCCTGTTCTGCAGCCATGGTAGTGGCCTTCTGAAGCAGACTCTGGTGTACAGCACCAACCCATCCCTAGAGGCTGACGTGGAAAACCACATCTCTAAAATGCAAAGTTGCTCAAAACCAAACTATAACACGAACCCAAAACAACAGCAACAACCACAAAATCATTCTTCTGCTTATAATTAAATTGAGAAACCCATCTGGGGACTGTTGGAAATAACACCAGCTCCAGCTGCTCAGGCATGGGCTGCAGCAGTTGGGTCCAGGTTATTGAATCCGTACACTAGCATGTAGCATCACATCTAACTTTAGCATCTGTAGCTCCTCAGAGACTGTCTCTGGAAAATGACATCCTAGCTGGGCTGCTCACCGCAGACCTCAGTAACAGCATGGCAAACAGAGATGTCCTAAGGCAGCAGCTTGCTGCATGAACCACTGCAACCACTGCTTTTGTCCATCATGCAGTTTTTGCTGAGTTGAAAGTTCTGACATTGAACTCTTCGCTACAAGTATGTGGTTTAATCAATAAACTCGTCAGTGTATTTAGGTTAGGATGCCCCTGTGGCTAGTCTAAGTATGGCTGCATAGCATAAGATACCATTTGCTGGTTAGCAAGAGGTCTGAGGTGGTTTGTTTCATGAGCCTGCTCTTAGCCTTATGCCCATGTGAGAATGTGTCTGGCTTCTCAAATATGCATCACTTCTAATCACCATCTTCAGCTCTGTGTGCAAAACCTTGCAGATAGCATCCTGGCTTTCCTGCTGTTCCCTGCACTGTTAATCCTTCTGCCTCTCAGATGCACTTTTGGGTAAGCCTATTGTGATGCATTTAGCCTCAGAACTCATGTGATTCCACTGAGACTGCCTCAAGGGAGGAGAAAAACTCCCTGTTTGGCTTCTAATATATATTTTATATATTTTAATATATATTTGTTCATTGAAGTATATGACTGTCAGTGAAGTAGTGGCATTTTTTGGTTGGAAAGAGTTAACAAAGAGCAAACCAGCACATTTTTACTCTTTGCTATGTTACTACTGAATGTTGATAGCTTTTTCAAGGCACTATCTGCATCTGTTTCCCCTTTTGAGGAAAGAAAGTCCAGGGCATGTATTTGTTAGCTGGAGCTTGTAATTGAGTAGACTAATGATTTGATTGGCATGATATAAGGCCCAATTTTAAAAGCACACAATTAACTTCTAGTACTAATATTCCCATTCAAGTCAGTGATTATTCCTTTGCTTAAGTGCTTTGTTGAACTGGGTCCTGAATATGAAGCAGCCCTGTGTGACAAAATTAATTGCCTCTCTGCCCAGGGAGCTTAGCTGCTTTGCTGACAGAACCAACACAGGGAAATTATATACACTGCTCTCAATGAGAACTGATAGAGCCGCTCTGATTTTATGCCACTTCACTATACCCAAAGGGCCCCGGGGCTTGGATGTGGTCGATATATCTGTAACCATGTTTGGGAAAACAGCTCTTCATCTTCTGCACGCAGGATCTTGGCTTTAGCTTTCCACAGCACGTTTTACTTCATTTCTTTCTTACTTTGCTGTGGTTTGTTTCTGGTTTGGGTGCAGGGTTCACTTTTTAGGGGGCACGTAAACAGGTCCGGCTGGCAGGATGGTGTGAAGGTGTAGAAGAGGCTTCCGGGGTTATTTTGTGAGTTCTTGTGCCTATGTTTGCTTGTCCACAGTGGTGAATTGGGGTGAAAGACTGTACAGGGACAATGCAAGCATGTCTCAAGGCTCTCTGTGCCTCCTTTCCTTCTGCTCCACAGCACAGGTACTTACAGGATAATACAGACAACAAAGTCCTGTAAGGAGCTAAGGTCATTTCTCTGCTGGGTGGTCAAACTGAGGGGACTCAAGGCACATAAAGCAGTGTTTAGAGAGAAGAGATGCGGGATGTCATCCATCCTATGAGTAAAGTGTGAGTGTCTGGATTAACTGGGATGATCCTGCAGTCTAGAGATGGTACCTAGGAGTATAGTGTTGCATTTATCCTCCATTATCTTTGCTCTCCTGTGTCTCAATCAGTAAAAACTTGGGCTATAACAGAGTTTCCACGTTGCTGCACTGAGATGCCTGCATTTCCTCCATCACCCTACCTACAGCCCCTCTTCTTACCTCTCACCCCACAGATACTCTTGCCCTTTGGAGTCAGCTGAGGGATTTTGGTGCTGTGCTTGGCTGTGCAGCCACCACTCCTGCCCATAGACCCTCATGGGGCTGCAGACTGCCCAGGAGCTGTAGCACTCAGAAGGGCAGCTCTCCCAAATCTGTCCCTCACATTTGTCATCCTTGTCATGGATGCCAGAAGAAAAGCCCAATCCCTTCACTGTATAAAGAGGGCAGCAAAGATGCCTCCAAAGGGTGAAAATGAATAAATCCAGCAGCTACAATACTAAAATTAATATCAGACTTATCATGGCTTAAAAAAAGAGGAAGAACCAAAGGGGCCTGTGTTTGCTTTCTGCAGTTTTATGGCAGTTGCTGCTATGGAATAAGTTGTATTGGTTTTCTAGCAGCCTGTCTCAGAATGTGCAGAAATCTGGTATTACAAATATACACATAAGAGCCAACCCACGGTGAGGTCCTGAGGATGCCACATACCTGAGGAATGTGGGACAGGAAATTACATAGCCCACCTGAGCATCTCATTCCAGCTCTGCAGGAGGTGGGACATGACACAGTGTTTAATGCAAAGCAACAGCTCTTTCTGTGCCATGTTTTCGCAGGAAAAGACCGTTTTCAGACGTGACTTTATCTACAGAGTGTGAAGAAGGATCTCAGCGTGATGGTTTCCAATCTTCCTGATGAGAACAAGATGCCCATCAGCAAAATCACGTATTTCAGGGGGTGAGTGTAGCCTGGGCAGCTTCCCTCCTGATGCATCTTGTAGAACAAGCAGAAAGCCAATGACTTTTAGAGCACGGAGCACAATAAGGTGATGAGGTGGACACCTTCTGGTGTCGTGTGGGTTTGAGCAGAAGCACAGGCACTTCCCAGCCCACTCAAAACTGGCCAGGAAAATGCAATTTCTCTCCGAGATCTTGTCAACCTCCTGTTCCTTTTTAGGCTAACACAAACAGGAGATGAGGTTGTTCCCTTTAGGTTTTGGTGCACCTACTTCTTGGCCAAGCAGACAATGAAAAAGCACAGAAAAAGGTGAATGGGATAAAATATTGTGGGGAGTCCATCGAAACCTTTCACTGGTGGCAAACTGGGTTAAGCTGGTGGCACATAAAAAGTCTTGATTTGTTTGGTTTGTAATCATCTCGTGTAACAGTAAGAAACATACACGGGGAGAGGAAAGAGATGCAGAAGTTAAGGTCAAGGTGGAGTTTAGGTTTTAGTGCTCTTGCTCCTGCCTTGCTCGTTCTCATGTAGCCAGAAGCGCAGCCCAGGCTGTGATCCTTCACTGACATCCTAATTCTGTAGCTTTCAGACAACGCCTGCGGCTCCAGGGACTGAGATGCAACAGGATGCTGCAGGCTTCACTTCTGCAACCATCAAGAAAGACCCCGAGTGGCAGACGAAGGAGGTAGGACAGGGGCTGCTAATGGGTCAAGGACACACAAGCATCTCATAGTGCCTGCAGCTCGTTCATGGTGAGACCATGAACACATCGCTTGTATTCCATGTAGATGGCAGGGGTTTTCTGGGTGATTCGAAATGGCTTTCCTCCTCTGTTTGATGTGCTTTGGGCAGACATGGGGAGGGAGCACACATACAATCGCACCCTGACATGTTTACCAACAGAATCATGGTAAAAGAAAACCTGTGAGGCCAGGTGATGCTGTACTGTAGCTAATTGCAAGTGAGGGAGAAAACAGGTTTTATTTATGTACTTTCCAAATCCTGTGAACTTCCTGACAGTTAAATACAACCAGAAAATGTGGCCAAAGTACATTTTGAGATACTTGAGGACTTACCTTGAAATCAGCCTTCGTTGTTCCAGTGCTCTTAAGTGGCACCTATTGCTCTCTTAATGTTTCAGGCATGTTCTGAAAATGAAGTCATGTCCTTGGTCCTGCTGTTCCTGCAAGGACACATCCTTAGAAACCTTTTCATTTCTGTGCAAGGCTCTTTTACACCTAGGCCTCACAGGGGAACTTTCTGTTGCCTTGAATAGAAGCACACAGGTCCGAAGCATCAAGAGCCCTTGCATAAAGAGAATGGAGACAAAAAAACCTGCTCTCCACTGCGTTGTTGCTTCAATAACACATCTTCATGTTCATTTTTTATGGCATATATTTGGCTTTGATTTTCAGATTTCCACATTCCATGAATATAAACTCATTAAGCGTCAGCAGGTTTCGCACTTAGAGGACATCAGTCATTTGAAGGCAAGTAGTTGAATAGTACCGTATCCTGCTGATAATGATTGGACAGAATCTGAGGTACAGCCACTTTACGTGTTCTGACTTGATTTACAGAAATGCCCACAGACCCCTATTTCCCAAGGGCTGGTTAACTGGAGCAAAAGCATCTTCTCTGGGAAAGAATGCAAGTGAAAGATACTGGTTGGCAATAAAGCCAGCACTAACCTGTGGTATGCAGGGTCCTTAAGAAAGGGGAGCATTTGGTACACACCAGTTATTTTATGTGCATAAGGATAAATCCAGTTCCTCATCCAAAGGTTTTGCAGTTTAACCACAAGGACAAGAACACTTAAGAACTGAGTTACTGCTATTGGTAAAAAAAGGCAAGAGGAGTTTCTGTTTCCTGTTCAGCTGGCCCTTACACCAGTTTCTACGTATAACTGCAGTAAGAATGGGTTGTAGACTGAACACACACACAGACACTTCATCTTCTTGCTTGTAAAACAACTGCAAATAACTAGCGCACTTTATTTCCTGATAGGAGTAAAAGCAAATGGCATAGTTAACCTATTGATAGGTACTGAGACACGCAAAGCTTATGGCATGTGACTTGTGTTTGGTCTCCCATCTTGTTAACCCCGTGTTCAGGGCCAGCTTGGATGGGGCTTGGAGCAATCTGCTCTAGTGGAAGGTGTCCCTGCCCACAGCAGGGGGTTGGAACTGGATGAGCTTTAAGTTCCCTCCCAACCCAAACCATTCCATGATTCTGTGATTCTCCCTGTGCTGTATCCTGCCCACTCTCACCCACTGCAAACCCTTTTCTTGTGACAGACAACTTTGCAGGAGCTGAAGGCATGGCTGGAAGGAAAGGAAAAAGACCTCATAAAGGTATTGAAATGCTCTTGTGAAGAAAGAAATAGGCATGAAATGTGAAGGGAGAGTGTGAGAGGGGACCACAAGGTTACTGAAAATAGATTGTAAGTGTGGACTTGCCCTACAGCAATGGAGACAGCATCAGGGCAGCTGCGTGATTGCAGCTCTGCCCAGACGTGGGCTCACTGAAGGTTTTGCTGGCTGCCATTGCATGACAAACCTCCCCTGTCATTGCTGTATCTGAGTGCAAGGGTGCCTGAGAGCAGGCTTTCAGATCCAAGCTTGTGGGTTACTGAGTCTGATGCTGCCCAAAGTGGATCCCAAGTTATGAGCTCCCGGAGCACGCAGTTACCCATGAAGGGAGGTACTTGGTTCACCTTTCTTTCACAAGTATCAGCTGGTTACTGACCAGTTTTCAGCTCTACATTGATGGGCATAATAATGACCCCGTAGCAACAGGCTTTCTTCTGGTTTACCACAGGAGCAAATAGAGGCATGTGTGGTAGCTGATGCCTTGATTTAATGTCCCTTCAGTGGAAGGTGCCATGGGTTTCTCAACACAGAGCTGGGATTTAAACCAGCCTTTTGGAAACAAAACCTTCTGTATTCCATCAACCATCATAAGACTCTGAAAAAGCACAATGCTAAACACCAGGCAATTTTGACTTAAACATTCCTTTTCCTGCCTCCTCTCCTTCAATGACATGTAGTTTCTTTTGTTCAGTATAAACAAAGGAGATTATTTTATTCCCAGCAAAACAATCAAACACAAGCACTTGTCATAACACAGTCTCCAGCAAACTCCTAAAGCGGTGCATTTGAATGGTGGGCTGTGATTTCATGCTAAGGTACAGAAAACCAACACTTTTATTTAGGAGAGGTCTCCACAAGTCAAACCAACTTGATCTGTGAGTCAGTGGAGTTATGGAATCACAGAATAGTTCAGGTGGGAAGGGACCATGGCGGGGTGCCTCTGGTCCCAGCTCCCACTCAAAGCTTAGGGCAGGTTGCTCAGGGCTGCATCCAGCAGGGAGGCAGCTCATTTTGGGGACGTGGTGTCCACACGTGGTCTATGGAGTGCTGAATAGTGGGGGGCAATCCCTTCCCTCCACCTACAGCCCCTACTCCTGCCCATAGGGGTGAGATGCTGCTGGTCTCCATCACTGCCAGGGCACACTGGGGGCTCACCTCAGCTCCTGTTCTCCCAACCCCAGGCCTCTTCCATGCTGAGGATACTTTCCTGCCCAGGGTGTTCTGTGTCCCACAAGCCACTGAGCCCCCTAACCCTGCATTTGCAGTGGCAGAAGAGCCAGGATACTTGGCTGATGTACATCATCTTGTCCAAGACTGTGGCTGCACTGGGACTAGAAAGGCTGTCAAACACAGTGTGATCACGTAATCCTCACTCTGAGCAATGTTTGATGGATAGAAAGTGCTGCTTTGTAGCTTTTTAGTAGTCTCTTTACATTGAATGTTTAACCAATACACAGTAATAGTTTTCCCCTAACAAGTTATATGTTATTTTGTTGATTTTTAGGAAAAAAATAAGATATCAGAAGAAAAAGGATTACTCATGCAACAAGACAAGATCCTAGAGGTATGACATCCTGTTGCATATCACAGTACTTGCTCTCTCCTCGTTTAGACCAGTACCATTCTATAATAAGCTTTAAAAAGGTAATTACAAGGGTGTCAAACAGCAAAGAGATAGAGTAGAATATAACATGGGTAAAGGTGGGGGAAGCAGGTCTGCCAGTAGTGTCAGGAATACAGGAACAATGCAACACCACAAAGGTTTGGGTTGGAAGCTTTGCAGACATTAGTCTGCAAATCAGTAAGTACAGCTTCATAATGAATGACCTTGTATCATCGGGAACATAAATCATCCAGAGAGTTACTGCAATATAAAACCAACACCAGGAGGGAAGATTCCTGTAGATTTCTATCACAGCCAATTTGGGAGAGCAGAATATGGTGCTGATCTCATGCTAATAAGCTCTGACTTGACTTGTATTGCATACCAGACCAAGGGACCAACATTAAGATTGTTTGCTTTTCTTTTTGATCTTTTAAGCACATGCAGAGGAAAATAAACCACTTAGAAGAACAGCTCAAGTACCCTGAACTAATTGGGCTGTAAGTATTAGCCATGCTCTCTTTTCTGGGTTTCTGCTTTTGTAACATGTGGAATGTTTCCGCATCAGCCGTACCTGAAACATGTGCTATGGATATAAGCTAACAGGGTTTATGCAGCATCAAGCAAGCACCTCATATTCATGTCAAACAGCTTCTTTTTCTGTCACATAATCACCCAAGCATAGACATGCAAATGAAGCTTAGATTTGGAAAGTCTCATCCCTCCCTTAGCAGATGCCAGCACTAGTTTATCTTGCCCTATGAAGACCAAAGTTGTGGGCACATCCTGGTTATTAATTTCAATTCTCTTTCTTAATAACCTGCACCAGGTTCATATTATTACTTTGCAGAATACCAAGCAAAAGCAGCAGCTTGAACAACAGCAGCAGCAGCAGCAAAGCCTGCAGCTGCAGGGTTATATTCCGAGCAAGTTCTCTCTTTTCTTGGCCTGAATTCAAGTGCCATTAAAAACATGCCCTCCCCTCACCTCACTACTGGGCTGCAGTTTCCTTGAAGTAAGGAGGTTACATAGAATCTGTGTATTTCAAAACACCGCATTTAAGTACAGAGCCAGGGTCTCAGCATCAGACTTCTCACTCTCGTTCTTCCTTTTCCCACCTGCTCTGCAATGCAGAACTCCTCTAACTTCAGTAAACAGGAGGGGTTGAATATTCCTTCTAGCAACCACCCCCAAATTAAGCACAACATATGAAATGCTGGCAGTGAGTATGAGCCCTGTTTAAAAACTCCTCTTTCAGTTCTGCGAAGTGATTTGAGATTCAGTTTTGTGCTCTCTGGGTCCTGGAGAGAAGAGCCATGTAATGATATTATGTATGCACTGCATGAACTCTAACAACTGAGGCTGAAATACAACATCAAGTTCAAAATAATAAGGATTTGGGAGAAAATCTGCTGTTTTCAATAATAGGGCTATGCCCACGCTTGAGGGGCACAACTGATCCTCTACCTTAATTACTGTACTGTCTCCATCAATCAAAGTTGGAGGAGATGGTAAAGACAATACCACAGCCTTTTTCCTACCTTGCTAGCATGGTAGCATGCTTGATGGGAGAAACCCAGCAATACTAATGTTTTCCTGCAATAAAATAGCATTAGCTGTGTGCTGTTGGTATGCTTTTTGGAAGCTGGCTGTCCTCAGACACCATGCTCAAGGTCGTTGCTCATACCTAGTTAAAGCAAAGGAAATTGAGGTCCAAAATGAAATACAGCAACATGTACCTTTAGAAAGAAGAAACTAAAACATGCTCAAACTAGAAATGTGAAATTTAGGATGGGGAGAATAGGGAGGGGGGAAGAAATGAAGTATTTCTTACAAAGGTCTCAGAGGAGCTGCTTGGCTTCGCCATCAATCTAGTCTTTACCCTTTACAGTGCTGCTGTGCAATACTTTTTAATGCAATCACTCTTGCAAAGAAAAGCAGCAAGAAACTCTTCTCTACTACCCAGATATCTGTGAGGTTGCAGCTACTCCTCATCCTGTAGCTTTATTGCCTTTATTGAGCATTCCTTGCAATGAGCCGAGTCATCTCCAATCTCTGGTGATTCTGAATCTCTTTTTGCTCCACAGCCAACAAGCAAAGATGGTCGAAAACTGCCCATGTTCTCTCACTCTGAAGGTAGCCATGGTGAAACTGGTA
Organism: Coracopsis vasa; assembly: GCA_026283785.1. Classification (NCBI taxonomy): domain Eukaryota; kingdom Metazoa; phylum Chordata; class Aves; order Psittaciformes; family Psittacidae; genus Coracopsis; species Coracopsis vasa. The sequence continues at coordinate 31,071 of JANHGB010019298.1, forward strand.
AAAGAGAACTGCCCTGCTCCTCTTACCCCTGCCCTTGCAGGACCTCCTCCAGCTCCCTCTGTTCCAAGCTGGAAATGTCCTTGTTTAATCAATCAGATGTGGCCCATCTCTGAGGTTTTCAGCCCCAGTGGTTCCTTATATCACTCAGCTTCTATGTTTCAGGCTCACCACATCTTGCTCAGTTTGGGCAGTTTGTGAGCTCTTTTTAACCCTTCAGTGTTTGTTGTCTTAGCAGTGAGGAAACGTCTCAAAGTGATTCACATCTCTTCTTTCCCTTTCTAGATCCAGAAGTCAATGACCAGTTACCTAAGAAAAATCAGTCTCTGTTTTGGGTAGGTAAAATATTCGCATTGCATGCACATTTGGTGTGTTACATCTGGAGCACCATGGAGTCAAGCTTATTCTGACTAATGCTGGAACATCATGGCAAAAACAGTGCAAGCAGGGAAGAGGAGTGAGATGCAAGTGTAGAGCTGTGTGTGAGCTAACTTAGTGGAGCAGCAGACTGAAGAAATTAGGGCACAAACTCTGTTCTGGCTCTTGGGATATGTTCCATTACGAATCACTACCCCTGATACCTCTGAAAATGCAGCATTTGTGTGCATGCTGGCAAATGTCTCCTTCTTCCATCCTCATGGGGAAAGGGAGGAAGGTCTAAGGTCTGAGCACATGGTTCTCTCCTCCTGGGTGCTCTGTTATCAGCCCTCCGTTAAACCACCTCTCTGCCATGCTCACCAGATGGATGCTGAGGGGGTGCTGGTGGCCTTTCACCAAAGGAGCGTGGATTCACTGAGTGCCAGGGAAAGTGATGCCCTTCTTCTATTTTCTTAGTCTCAGTTGAAGGTAGTTTGAAGAAAAGGAGGTATTTGTGGACCAACACTTGATGTTTGTATTTGGCTGTCCTTGTTTTGTCGGCTGACCTTCTCAGAGGAATGGAAGGATTTCAGGAAGCAACAGCAAAGTGTTATACATCAGTATGCTTGGATGGGGCTTGGAGCAACCTGCTCTAATGAAAGGGGTCCCTGCCCATGGCAGGAGGTTGGAAGTGGATAAGCTTTAAGGTCACTTCCAACCCAAACCATCCTATGAGTCTATGGATGAACCCTTCAGTTAGTCGCTTTGTGCTCAGGGTGCCCATGCTACTGAAGCTGTTCACAGACTGTTTCATGAAGGCTGTTGGTGTTAGTAACCAACCATTGCTCATTTGCTTTGTCCCCTCCCACCACTCCAGCACCAGCAGGAGTTTGTCCCAGGATAGGTTTGCCTTCCTGTGATGGTCTTTTAGTGCCTTCATAAAAATAAAACAACCTGCTGTTTGCTTCTGCATGGTAGGAAGCCTTGAGATGGATCTTGCAGACAGTCGTTCAGAAAACAGATCAATTGTTATTTCCTCTCCTGAGGACAGAGAAGCATTTTTGCTGTTTCACAGTCAAGAACAATTAGCAGGTGCTTATGGCTTGTTTCATTTGTGGAGCTTCATTTCCATTTAAATCTGTGCATTTCAAAGTCAGGAAGCTGTTCCTGCTAACACAGTGCATTCATTTGTGGGAGCAATCTTCCACAAGGAGCAGGCACAAGCACTGCAGGGCTTGTCTGAACGAAACAATGGAGAAGTGGTATTGACCTGGGGGCACGGCTGGGCTCACAATGAACCCTGCACAATCCCTACATCACCTCAGGCAAATTTCTTCCCTCCAGGCTTCAGTTGCCCACCTCTAAAATGGCAATAATATTTATTCTTGTCTGCTTTGTGCCACCCCCATGTGTTCACACCACAAAACCTCTGCGGGCAAGGGCCATTGTTAAGCATCAAACACTTGCAGGGGGCAGACTCCGTGGTAATATTGCCAGCAAGGAGGGAAGGCTTCTGCTTTGACATTGATTGTATTGACGGTGCAATCACATACAAGATTAGATGCCCTATTGGTTTTAGTATTCCTAAAGCAGTCTTACAGCGTCTGTGTTTTTCTCTGTGCGTTGTTCTGTCTCTCTTGTTGCAGGATCTCTTTGTGGCTGTTGGACAGGCTCTTGCTGCACACTGGCCGCTTGTGCATAACACTGGCCTTGTTTTCGAAACATGTGCCTGATCCTACCTGGGTAGACTGGATACTGAACGGAATCTTCCAACAGTACAACAGGTCTTACTTATGGCCACACTAATGCTAAGACTCCGCATGGATTTCTGTAGGGATACTGTATGGCTTCTGGAAAGACCCTGCCCTTTAAAATAAAGCAATCACGGATGCTGAAAGCATATGATAATGTCTGTCCTTCCTGTGAGAGCTGCTCTGCAGAGGCACAAACTAAAGCCCCTGTATCTCAGCAAGAGGGAGTATGTTCAAATGCATTTGGCTGTGTGCTGTTGGAGGTGGGTCTGAGATGTAAAAGTTGCTTTAGCATCCACATTCTGATCTACTCCCCAAATCCCTGAATGCCCTGCCCCTATCAGCACAGGCATGAGTGTGGGAAATCTGTAATTAGATCTAAATAGGATCTTCTGTTAATGAAAATTACAATGACCCCATTATCAGCAGAGCAGTGATAACTGATGGGAGCTGAAGCTTTGCCCTAGAAAATGCCTCTTGCTTCACTCAGGACCAGTCAGCTCGGTGGATGAAAATGTCAGCCCAGCACCATGCTGCCTAATGACAGAAGTCCTGCAAATGGCCTCTCTCACACACACAGAGCAATGCTACTGCACAGCCACAGCAAGCCCCCCATGAAGAAGATGGGGTTGCCCCCTTTATTCACCATGTAGGGACTATCTGCAGGCTGTGTACCTTGCAGGAACCTGTCTTACACAGACCATGTGTGACAAGGATGCTGGTTTCAAATGCCCTGCAGAGTCAGAGCTCATCAATATGTCTTCAATACATCTTCCATGTGCTTCACTGAGCAGTCAGGCCTTCCCCATCCACCGCAGCATGAAGAACACCTCAATCAAGCTCTTACTGGTCCCACAGGACAGGTCTTTGTGGATGCTTAAGAAGACTTCAGTGCAACCTGCCTTGTGGGTTTGGCTGTCCTAAGAGCCATCGTGTCCTCATTTTCTACCCTCTAGAAGGGCACTAGGCACCCCCCATCCTTGAATGAGCTTTGGAAGTGGAGTGATCACGATGGAAACCACGCTACCTCACAATGACACACAAGTGTTGCACAGATTGCTTGTCCTAGTTATGAATTTCCTAGCATAGCCTCTGAAAGGAGACAGGGATGATCCCCACACAGAGCCTATGGCTACTTCTGAGCTTGGAAAAGGTATCCCAGTGCTCCAGCAAGCAAGCATCAGCTGCTATCTGTGTTGCCAAGTCTTGGTGACATCATCTTTCTCCCTGAATCTTCCAAACTCACCAGCCATTGCTGTACAAGAGCAGTGGGGAAGAGTCCTGCCTGGCCATCGTTGCTAAGTCATACAACGATGAATTAGAGCTCTTGAAGATAAAGATAACCCAGAAAATGGTTTTAACTTCTTTCTCACGTTATCTCCTACTTCAGATATTTCTGCTCTTTTTCACAGATTAGGAAGAGCATGAAAACCACTCTTTAATGAGACAGTATCTTGTAAGCCTGTCTTGTCATATGCACAATTGCCTTTCATAGTAAGTACCCAATGTGAAAAAGGACCTGAAACACCAATAGCTGGGAAAGCAAACACATGTAAAATGTTTATGAGGGAGCAAGAGTGTGCTGAAAGCAAAGCACGGTAGCAAAAGATGGGTGCTGAAACCAGACATCAGTATCTTGAGGGACCATGGAGTCGTTTGGGTTCAGGCTGAATTGCCTGGCAAATCCTTCCACATTTCTGCAGCTATTTCCCTCTGAACAAGGACAAAGTATTCTGAGGAGGGTAGGGGGGAAGGGGGGTGTGGGATGGGGCCTGAACGAGTCATTGGAAGACAAATCCTTTGAAGATTACTAAATAGATGAACTGCATCAGGCTTGGGAAATCCTCTGAGCTGAAAATAGCTGGAGGTGAGGACAGCGCGCAGGGGAAGTGCCACATATCCTTGTCCTATTCTTACTTTTCCCTGTATGCCTTATGGATATCATTCTAACACATTCTGCATATTAGACATATTTATCACTCCAGTCCTAACAAAAGACACATTTCCCCCTACTCCCACCCCCCTAAAAATCAGGTCCCAGAATAACAGCAAAAGGGGGGTTGGAGAATAGGAAAAAGGGAGAGAAGTGAGAGCCAAAACCAAAGTGGTTTGGGAGGGGAGAATAGGGTCTGACTATGTCTTTACATAAGGACCACAGTCACAAGGGATGCAGTGCCCAACAGGAACGTACAAACCACCCCTTGGCAGGGAAGATGAATCCTCAGAGCCAAGGAAAAGGGAGAAAAAGGCCAGGGCAGGGCCTGCAGCAGTTGCATTGCTCCTGGGATGTGCTGCAGAGGCCAGGCTGTGTGCTGCTGGTGCACACACACTGCCAGGGGTGCATGTGTCAGCAGCTGATGCTTTGCTGCATTTCCTTTTGCTAGGTCTTGGAGCATCAGTGATGACAAACAAATCAAGGTGGCCCTCAGGACAGCACATTAGTCAGCAAATGAGCCTGCTGACAGGTAATCCGGTGGTGATGCAGCATTTCCATCTCTTCTGGTGTGTGCAAGCAGATACGCTGATGGCTTCCAGTTTAGATACTCGTGTACATTGTCTGTGATGGTACCTGCATGCCAGTCCTTCCTGGGAGAATGAGCAGCAGTGATTTATCAGGTCTTGTACAAATGCAGTCCTTATGCTTGCAGGCATAGATATTCAGCTATAGCCAGAGAGAAGATGGAAAGGAGGAGTCCAACAAGGAACAGGAGGCATGTTGGTCCTCGGTTTCAGTGAGCTACAGGTCCAGGCAGTTGCATGCATTATCTCAATTACTGGGGAGAATCTTGAGGCTGCAGGAGTTAACACCAATGATTTCCATATCAAAGGGCTTTCGTACCAGAACAGACATTTCCCTCTCTGAGTGTTTTGGGGGCTTCCTTTATTTTAACTTCCAGAGATCAGAAAGAGTAACAGCTTAATCTTCTTAAAGAAGCCTTGATAATTTGTTAAGCAAAGATCTGGCTCTGGGCTGAGGTTCATAACTCACATCCATAGATTGAGGCCAACCTCGAGCAAGCGAGAAATGCCCAGGTTCAGAAATACTAAGGTTAAATAATTTTTGTCATTTTCAGGGGAAAATTGCCTAATGTCTTCTAAAATACATTGTACACCCAGTGTGCATTAATGTGATTGGTTAAAACTCTGAGAACCATACTTTACAGTCTGAGCCACACCATCTGCTTGTCTCCCTGCTCAGTGCCCGAAGCATATGGCCAGAGAGAGCAAATTTCTACTTCCCTTCTCTTCCATCTCCTTTTCTAATTCTGCCTAGCCTCATTACCTTAGATTTCCTTACACTGAATTTATGTGCAGACGCTGTTTATTTGCCTTCTCCCTAATTCTAGCTGTGTGATGCTGAACATCATTAAGGCTGGTCTGGCAACTCCATGCTTTGCCTTGTCAGAAAAATCATTCACCTTAATGCACATGCATTCTCCTAAATGATGATTTATAGGGAATCGAATTGGTCCTAAGGATGCTCTTTGTGTCACTTTACTGCCTCTTTCCTCTCACCAAGGACCATTTTCATGTCAATTCACTCTTCCATTTTCCAACGTGTGCGTGTAATTGTGGTGATAAAGTAAAGCTGTTATCTGCCGATAAAAACGGCTTTGAGCAGCCTTGGTTTGCACTGTGGTTTGGCTGGTTTTTACTAGATGGTTCTTCACCTGAAACTCCTTGAATAAGACCCTTTCCATGCTAAATAACATCAAAAGCACTCTGAAGAGCAATATTTTTCCTAAGACCCCATTAGTTGTGTTGCTCTTCAGGTGTGCATCCCTAGTGAGCAGATCTCTGTCTTAGCATATATATTAAGTTTAGTGAGAGGAAGATACTGCTTCTGCCATTCTTGCCTCCGGGCAGTCTGACTTCAGTGCTGGTTTTCTGACTGGAAAACTTCTGGAGCTACAGCAAATCAAAACCTAATGAATGTCCAGATATCTGGATCTCTGTGGTGGTTGTAGTGAAGAAAGCAGCGCCAGTGCCGTGCAACACATGCTTCCATTTAACCTCTTCCCTGAACTTGTCCTTTCTACAAAGGCCTCACCAGAGCAGTGGGTTTGGTTAACACTTCCTCCTGCCCTGACCCATGCAGAGCTTCCATCTGGGTTTGTGTCCAAGCCAGGAGGCATCACAGCAGCAAGGTATTTTTCTGATGCTGGTCTAATGGGCATTGCTCATGGCTGTTTATGCAGAAACATCAGAATTAATGCCCACAGGGGTGTATCAGGGCAGGGCTACTCACAGATTACTGTGTTTCTATGGAAAGCAGTTCGGTTGCAAGGAGACAGACTCGTCCTGCTTAACCATGTCCCCAGCAGAAACTGAATATCCTCTTTCCATGTATAATCCCTGCCTAAAGGGGAGGAAAGGGCTTTGCATAGCCCATTAGAGCCTCTATCACAGTGTGGTGTGCAAAATATGGGATGGAATTTAGCTCACTGGGTTTGCTTTAGAGGAATTGCTGTTGTGGTGTTTCAGTTCTGGTGTTAACCAGCACAGCCCAGCAAAAATCAACAGTGTGGGGAGAGACAGACGTGCCAATGTCTTTAACAGGGTTTTCTTGATAAAGGGGGGTTTAACCTCAATTGTCTTATCCAGATGCAGCAAGGTTCCACAAAATAACAACTGCCTCAACATATGGCGCAGACCTGGTGTTTCCATTTGAGCTTCACTGGTGATACAATCCTACAGTGGGGATTTGGGAGGTAAATAAACCACCCCAGTTTGGAAAGATAAGACCAAGTAACTGCTCAGTAGGAAAACTATGGGGACAGCTTTCTGTTTTCAGGGATGAGAGCAGTTCTGCAGCCTTTCACCAGCAGAGTAGGGAAAGCTCTGCTGGGAAACCATTGACAAGACTGCCTAATATCTGTGGAGCCTTTTGCACACAGTAGGGAACAATGCAACCGAAGCTGATGTCCGACACAACAGCCAGGAGCATTTTATCTCCCTGGTATGTGAAATGCTGTGCTGAATGCAGCTATTACAAGTGGTTATTTGGAACAAAGCTGGTATATAGGTTAAGGCTTTGGCTTCATGCTTGGGATATGTCCAATGTCTGTCTTAGCTCTGCCCAGTGCCATGGGCAAATCATTTAGTATCAGCCACAGTTTCTCATCTATAACGTTCAGACCCTAATCCCTGGGTGTTTGAGCAGTGCCCAGTGCGACTGCACCCCAGCAGTGGGATGTCCATCCCTAGGGAAGAGAAGGGGAGAAAACACCTACCCAAAATGAGTGCTCAGCCCCTTCCTGAGTGAGCTGTGGCTCTGACACTGTGCTCCAGGCAGCGGCTTTCCCCTCTGAAGGCAGAGCAGTGCCAGGACATCCCAGTGAGTCCTTTCTGACCTCTACCCTGCATGGACCAGGTACCAAACCCTGGTGTGACAAAACCACAGGCAATAGGTCACTTCACCCACCAACCAGGGAGGGCAAAAGGCTTGCCAGGGGCTACCCTCGCTCCCTGAGCATCCCAGCCAGCAGCTGAGGTTCAAGCAGACCAAGGCCATGAAAAGCACAGCAAATGCCTTCAGTTCGGTCACTTTTGTAAATGGCTTCTGTTTCGATGGCCCTGAAATATGTCCTTCTTTTTATGTTGAAATATTACAGGCTGAGTTGTGAGTTGCCATGGATGCGGCATTCGGTTTACTGCAGACTTTGTCTCTTACTGTGCAGGACTTCATCCTCAGCCCTCTCCTGGGCTTACAAATAGTGAGGAAATTGGCCCACTTCTTCTCAGAAGTCAGAGGGAAAACTGCTGCTAATGTAGAGGTGTGGGCTCAGGCCTTTTGTATCACAGTATATAGTTTATAGCATTGATCACCTCTGTGTGGGCAGTCTCATGGTTGTGCCTTGCAAGTCAGGCTTCCACCCAGGTATTGATAGATCTTCAACACAGTAAAGGAGAACAAGAATCCCTTTCCCTCTATAAGCCAGCACAAGAAACTGTTTGTCCCTGGGAACTGTTTTTGCCTGGGACTCCATGGCAAGTGCTCTCCTGAGCACACAGAAAAGTGCCCAGAAGCTGCCTCTGCATTGCAGCAAGGTGTCTGAGGAAATCCAAATGATCTGCATATAGTGTGCTGTTTAGCTGCAGTAGTTTTCCAGCCGGCCACAGTGTCAGGGACTAAATGGATGGTGCTGACAGATAAACATCGGAGAACTGCTCGGGCTGGCTATAGCTGCAATTACTGTAATGAAATGAAATTTGTCTCTGGCCCTCTCAGAAGTTATTTGCAAAGAAATGGGTAGGGATAGGGGCTAAATCTTCAAAGGCAGTTGGCAATACTGCTAAAAAAAGCTATGGAAATTGCCTTATATTCAGTTGTTCATTCTTCTGCTCTAAGCCATTATCTTTCTTTCTTTTCAGAGGAAGGAGCTCTGCAGATGCACAGGCATCTGTATAAACAGTTTTTCTCTACAGTTAAATCTTAAGCATTTCTCCAGTGATTATAAAAGGGGGAAAAAAAAGACTCTCATCATTCCAGGGCCACTCTTGAATTTGAAGCTGAATTTGCTGGGCTCTGATGGCAAACCATCAGACTTCAATCTTCCTATTTATTCACTGCTATGGAGCACGGGGTCTCAACAGAGCAGGACCTCCTGTGTGAGATGCTCTACACGCACAGAACCTGGGGCAGTTTTCACTTAGGCTTCTTTCTATGCATTTAATAAGCATCTTGTGAGACTTCAGGGGGTATAAACCTCCCAACAGACTTCCTCATGTTCTCAAAAACTTTGAAGCTGTCTCCAGTGGGTGACCCTCATCCAGCTCAAGTGACTTTTGCATGCAAAATGAGGTGCCTAAAGTAGAGAACAAGCATAATGTAATGACTTGACCAAAATTGCTTTAAATAGCGGTATCCATCATTATTATTATTTATTGAATGCTGACAGCTTATTGCACTTGTTTTAAACAAGACAAGAGAAGAAAACATGAACTTCCTATAGGATTTGTTGCATACACCTCACTCACCCCAACGTTAGCAGTCCTAATTCAGAGCAGCATAAATAACAGGAGGATGAGATCCACAGTCACCTTCCAGCAGGGACAAAGAATCCCGTTCCTGACTGGGCTGCTCAGAAGGAGACACTTTCAGTTTTGCCAGGTTCATTAAACTGCTTCCCCCTTCTTCCCTGCTCCCTGCACCCATTTTGTACTCCCAGCCCAGAGGGTGCCTGTGTTTACAGTGTTTGCACTGTATACAGGGTCAGCACATGATTCATAGGGTACAATTCACAGGGTCAGCATACGATACCTGTTGAGGGTAAGGCGCAGGTTTGTGTTTCCTCTGCAGCCACCCAGGTTGTGGCCTCACATCTTGTTTTTTCTCCCCTAAAATCATCCCCCTTCTAACACTGGCATCTTCATGTTTCATCCAAGTAAGCTCAAGTGCCAAGAACTACGTATGCCCTATCCCATTCTGTCCCCTAAAGAGTGTCTCTGTCCCAGCAGGATGCTCTTCAGTGGGAGTCGGGATGGGGACACTGGACTCCTGGCTTCATGCAGTTAGGACTTTCACCATTCAGATCCTACTTTCTTTCTCCTTTTATTCTCTTCAGACAGAGTGTCCTTGCAAAAACATGCTTCTGACTGGAAACCAGTTCTCTGGGACAGAAAGAGGCAGACAGAGAGCAGCGCTCAGGGCTGCTCCTTGCTTCCTGCCCTGCTTAAGCAAACAAACCCAGAACTAATGATCTCTGCAAAACGAGAGCTTTTTGTCCAGCACTGGTTGGAGTTTTTCAATAGTTATGGAAAACTGGGGGTTGGGAAGAGTGAATTCCAGAAGAGAACTGCACCAACACACAAAGGACGTCCTGAGGATTACAGGACCATGCCAGACTCGAGGTGATTGGAAATACTGCAGGTGAAGGGCAAATGCCATTTGACATAGAAAAAATGGTATGAGTTTGACTTTAACAAAGCTTTCATAAACCCAGGCTCAGAGAAGTGAGAGGACTGGGAGAATGAATCATCCCAAACAACCTCATGTGGTTTACACAGTCTGACACTTTATGTCAAGCCACCCAGACCTCCTACTTTTAGCACTAGAGATGGGCCCAGCCTCTGAGGATTAGAGGCAATACTTCCCAGCATTCACAGATCTTCGGATAGAGATTTTTGGCTCGACTGTCAGCAAAGATTAGGTGCATCTGCAGAGTTTGGAAGCAGAATTATATATGGTTTTTTTCCCAAGGTTCAGGTTGCATTGTGTTGTAAGGCTTTGGATCAAGACCAGAAGTATCTGAATTGTGAGAACAATGAAGGAAACAAAGATTTTAGCCTGATGATAGGGTTTCTATTGTTCAGTAAAACATATTATTACAGCATCCCAGACTGGTTTGGGTTGGATGGGACCTTAAAGCTCATCCAGTTCCAACCCCTGTCACAGGCAGGGACACCTTCCACTAGAGCAGGTTGCTCCAAGCCACTTCCAGCCTGGTTTAGAACACTGCCAGGGATGTGGTGTCATGATTGAAGCTACCATATTAAGTCCAGGGTAAAGAAGCTATTAGCAGTACACTGTTATTCTTATTTCATAATTAGGTTATGGAATAGCTACAGTTAATTACACTGAAAGTTTGGAAGTACAAAAGGACTTTAACAAGTCATACCAGTTTGTTAAAACATAATTTGTCTTTATCCCTGTAAAGGTTCAGTTGCTCAAATCCTCATCAATTTTTTGCTACATTTACTTGGATTTGAAGGGGGATTTCAAATATCGATTCTTCCATCAATAAGATAAACTTATGGTATTTCTTGAGAGACCAGTCTCAGCTGCAGGAGTATCCTATGGGGACCAGAGGAGATGCATGGTCAAATGCTACCCGTATGGACAATGCTGCCTGTTCTGAAGGACCTATCTGCTCCCCTTGGCCTGGAGGCAGAACTTATCCTCTGAAGCAATTGCAGTTAGCAAGGTAGTTTAAACAGTAGGAGAACACATAGTCTTCTATTTAATAACAGTTATTACTGTAATTATTACTAGCTATTTTCCAAGTGAGCAGAGAATTGAACTGATTTCTGTCTTTCAGCCTGCATTATGAGAGGTTTGGCACATTTGACAGCAAGGATCTATTCTCCTGCTTTATTTGCCAGCCAAAACATATTGAGGATGCCAGTATTTTAAAATCAAGCATGTAAACCAACCATCACACGTCTAAATTTGAAGTGTAGGTATATTATGTAGTAAATATTGAAACTGAATTTGCTGTCTCCTTTTGCTGCCGCACAAGATGACTCTAGTGCAAGTATAAGGCTTGGCCAACACAAGGCAGCAGGACATATTCCTTTTCAGGAAAAACGAAAGCCCATGCACTAGTAATCCTGTGGCTTGGCATGCTGAAAGAAGTCAGGATAATTCAAGGTTATGGTTCCCTCAGCAACTGTATTTCAGTCACAGTGCATGTATATAATAAGACATAAAAGTTAGCATTGCATACTGTGATACAAAATGCTTCATGTGCCAGAGGGGCTTTGAGTTATGATTTTTGCAGGAGTTAATTTGGTGCTTTCAGTGGAGTGATTCCTTTAAAGAGGCAGTCAAGGTAACATTTTACATTCCATTTCCCCATCACCCTTTTCTTTGGCCTTCTCAGCTGTAAGGAAAAATCAATGGTACATAAATCTCTGCTCTTGTAACTAGGCAGTAAGAGGGGAAGACGCACAGCAGAGAGGGCAAGGACGGGACTGCATCTACTTAAAACTCCTTGGAGCTGGATGCTGTGCTGCCTTAAGGATCTCTGTTTCCTTTCCAGGTGCTTAACCTCAACCAGTGGAAAGGCACCAACAGAGAATTATGGCTCAAAATAGAGGCGGGAGAGTTATTTGTCAAGTCTAATAATTGCCTTTTTTTCCTGTTGCCATCTGACCATATCACTGGTTCACCCTCCAGCAGTTTGCCTCTGGAGCTCTTCACTCTCTAGCAAGATGCTCTCCATACACTAATACAGAAACACTCTTCAGGTGCTGTAATAAACGATATGGCTTAACAAAGTGTTCCCTCTAGGGGTTTCCCCTGGAAAAAAATGCATAACAATAAAGCCAGGGGGAAGTGTTTCCCTGTCACTAACATAGCAAGCATTATTGCTGCACACTTGGGATACCATACATCGAGTTGTAGAACTCTTCTTGCTCCTTCTCTCTTTTCCTCCTGAATGTAACTCCAATAGTATGTAGAACGGGGGAAATCAAGTGTTAACATTCTGACACACGTCATTCTGACCAACATCAGAATGTGCAGCAAGAGCCTGGGAAATCTTACTTAATTTAGCCCTTAAGTTATTTTATCCATGACAGATGTACCCAAAGCAGTGACCCAGACATGAGCACATCGCTCAGGAAACGCAACCAGATCCATGGAGTTTCGTTAGCAGCGACACAACAGATGTGCTGTGAAACTTAGATGTTGAAAAGCAACTGGGGTTTGCTGGTAACGCTCATGTTTCCAACTGATAGAAGAGGGTAGCAAACCTCCCATCACTACCGTACAATTCTTCATCTGTTGCTAGCCTATAACGGCTGGTGTTTTCCATATTGCATTTCATCCGCCGAGCCAAACAGCAGCGGGAATGGGTTACTTGCAGTAGTCCCAGCTCTATGCACGCAGTAACTGAAATGCAGAGGGTTTGTCAAACTGAAGATGGAAGCCTGGTTTTGGGGACTTCACCAGGGACAAAACATTCCTGCCCCAGTTTAACAGCTGCAGCTGTAGATTTTCACATGGGATTGTAAGGAGGCATGGGATTTTTGTTCCCAAAAAGGAACAAGTTCACACAGACCTACTGGGAGACGCAAGAACTCGGTGTCTTTGGAAAGTAGGTCATTCCTATGTTTGTGCCTGATCTGAGGTAGCCAAAGCTTCTGCACTGCCCTAATTGCCACAGGAAATAATACGCAGCCACTGAGTGAGATGTCTGAGAGTCCAGACTGAGCACCTTGCAGTCCTGTCCCTATACTTCCTGCTGCACATTGATGGAGAGAAAGCCTGCACTGCCCCTGATCTATATTCCTGTGAATCAGTTTATGTATTCTTCTTACAGAAGTGCCTCAGCATCGCTGCATTCATGTTTTAGGAGATCAGCTTCACTGTGGTTCTGCTCTGGACACCATCACAGCCACAGAAAAGGGGAACATTCTTTTTTGTAATGAGGATTTTATGACTTTTGTCCTCCCCTGTGCCTGTCCTGGCAAATCATCCCCTTGTTATACGAGCTGGTGGGCCTCAGCTGATGTAGCACTTGCTCTGTGGGTCCATTCTGACCCCTCCTTCTCAGGAGCATCATTGATCTGCATCCACATCCCTCCTCTGTCAAACATCGGCTGCTCACAGCTCCTGAGATTCCTGTTCCATAGCAGCCCTGAGGCAGAGATTTAGAAAGTAAAGCCATGGGGAAAGCACAGTCAGCAGTGTGAGGAAGCTGCCTGCCTGCCTGCTGTGCTCAGTGGAAGCCAAGGTGAGGTGTTTAATAGTCTGAGGGGTTAGGAGGCTGTGAATTATCCGCATCCAGACAGATCAGCATTGCCAGCCAGCATTGCTAATGCTGTCAATGCAGGTGCATGAACCCAATCAGAGAGCTTGTGCACTATGATTGCTCATGAGCGATGATGGAAGAAAGGCCGGGAGCCAGCAGATCTAAGAGTTCCTGGTTGCCATCAGTGCCTGATGCTGCGTTGTCTGCTTGTGATTGCTCTAAGCTCGTGTAGCAGCTGTATGACCAGTAGAACTCAGTGTGTTCATGCGATTTTGGATTGGGAAATTGTTTAAGAGCAAATAAATCCAATGCCCAGCGGGGTTTCTTTTCATCCAGTGCTGGTTTTCCATAGTCAATTACATTTTGCTCAGTGAATTTTGAGCTGAGAAGCAAACACTTAGCACCAGCTTCACTGAATATTGCAGCTAAAAGTAGCCAACCCAATAGAAGTGAAAACAAACTGTGATGACATGCAAAATAACACCTATCCCATGCAGGTTACTTGGTGGGAAATGTTTCCTCTGAGCCCTTGGTGACAGGAGGCAGAGCCAAATGAAGAACAAGGATCCACTGGAGAGACCACAGCCAGAGCATGGGTTATGTTGCCCACTTGCCTACTCATCCATCACTGTCTCCAGGCACATTCCATGTAAAACTGCTATTTTGCCACTGGTCTGCAATTCAGAGCTTCACCCCACCGTGGCCAGTGGCAATGATCTGAACGGTGAGCAGGAAGGATTCAGAAGCATTTTGGAAAGGTTTGTTGAGATAGGGCTGGAAAACACTGTGGGTGTCTTCATGCTGTGGCCATCCCCTTCTCCAGAGCTTGCAGGCAGTCCTGAAGTGGTTGATAGAGCTGTGCATATAAACCTTGAAGCCAGAGATGCTTTTTGTGTCAGCCTTTCTACAGCACGCAAGAGGAAAGGAGTTCAAGGACACAGGGGATGGCATCATAGAAAGTAACATAATATTTGAGAGCCGGCTGCAGCTAGAGGAACGGAGAGCTGTGTGCTGTCACTCCTCATTAAGATGCAAAGCAACGTCCTTGTGCATCTGTAAACAGGACTATTTATTCTTTTCTGCCTGTGAACTTCAAACAGATACAAAACTTGGGTAGATCAGGTTCCAGAGGAGACACAGTCAGAAGTGTTTCTAAGAAACATCACAACACCTATCTATCTTCACTGTGCCTTTCATGATGCCCGTATGTGCAGTGAGAGCTGGGGGGGCAATTTAGCTCAAGCACTTATCCTGCACATTCTGGAAAATACCATGGCTTAAAAATTGCCTGAGTACCCTGCAGAAGAGCTCTGAAGGGGTTCCCCACCACGTTTATTCACCACCTAAACCAGCAGTGAAGATGCAACAGCAGAGTCTGCAGTGACTCTTCCTGCTGTTATTCCTCTTTCATAGAATCACAGAGAATGGTTTGGGATGAAATGGACCTTAAAGCTCACCCAGTTCCAACCCCTGTCACAGGCAGGGACACCTTCCACTAGCGCAGGTTGCTCCAAGCCCCTGTGTCCAACCTGGCCTTGAACACTGCCAGGGATGGGGCACTCATTAGTTTATTGTCTGATAAGCACAGAAAAGCCTGGAACATCCCATAGGTGCCACTCTTGCAGGAGGTTATCAGGTGCTTTTGTCAGTCTGTGCCCTGCAAGGTCCCTCCTCCTAACAACAACAACCATGTCCAACCACCACAAGTTCCTTATCTTATCTCAGCAGCATCCTTTCATGACATGAGTCAGGCATCCCAGCGTCATGCTTTATCTCTAATGCCTTGGGTTTAGCCATAGCATGTGTCCAGCCCAGAAAGCCAGGTTAATTCCCACCAAACAGCAGAGGATCTATGAACATCTCATTCTGTATGTTGGGCACTATGTTCCAAGCCTGCTTTAAATCCAATACACTTCCAACATCTACTTAAGCTTCTGCTATGAATTAGTCAATGATTAAAAGAAGAGGAAAACACTTAAAAGTCAGGCAAATGTTGCCTGAAAGTAACTTGATATGGTTCATATGTAAGAGAAATGTGGAGTTTCAGACAGAAAGCCCAACACTGAGCTGTACAGGGCACAAATTCATCACAGTGCTTTGATCTGATCCACTACCCAGTCCTGGAGCACCAAAAGCAAGAGCTACTAAGCAGGATGAGGCTTCGAAGCGTGGTTTAACCATAAGATATGGAGTTCAAACCTGATGACACATAAGCCTTGTGGCAACTCTGCCCAGCTCCAAAACCCCACCACGTCCATATTCATCCAGCAGCAGCAAGAAGATGCTGCATCAAGGCAAAGGATATTATTGTACAGCAAAACCCTGGCAAAGCTCATCAAATAAATAACTGTTAAGTACCTTTTAATGTCCCTTTGATGGGAGAGACGTGGCAAAACAGCCAAGAAAGGTTGAATAAGCAAAAGGCTCATGGATTCTCAAGGGGATTCTACATAGAGATGAATAAAGTATATATATATACACATATATATATATATAAACTCCTTTCTATAAAGGGCTCTTTATTGCAACACATTCAATGAGCATGTATCTTCTGCCACAACTGGTACAAAGCA
>JANHGB010019303.1:14432-39642 GCA_026283785.1 Coracopsis vasa
GGGAAAGGGAGAGAGCAAAGAGTGGTTGGTTTCAAATAGCAACATTGTCCAAAAGGGTGAAAGGGAACAGATGGCCATGGAGAATGCAGCCTCAAAGCTCTAAAGAAAAGGGCTATTTTGACAGATCTTGCTGTTTCCTATTCAAGCATGAACACTCTGGCATGGAGAGTTAAGACGATACAAGGAACAACCTCTGTTCCCAGCAACTGACTATGGGCAACTGGCCTCTGAAGCTCTCTGAGAAAAACAACATGAGACAGACAGACAAACAGATATGGCAGCAAGCCCAGATCTCAGCCATCAGGAAAGGAGGGGAAGGGGGGAAGAGAAGAAAAAAAAAAGGCAGAAAGGCCAGAAACAGCTGCCTTTTCCTGGCTCCAGCGCAGAGCATTAGAAAGAGCCTGTCCAGCCTTTCTCATCTTCCTTTTCAGTGAAACTTCTTGAAGGGGTCAGCCTCAAGCTGTTGGTCTTTGCCCTGAGGGGAGGTGAAAAAGAGGACAGAGCAGAGCTAGTCTGGCTCAATGAAACCTGCTTCCTTTAATCACAAAGACCTCCCTCCAGCTAACGAAGAGGAACTCTAAATGTTAAAAAGCATAATTAATGCTGGAGTTTTGCATGCAAAAAGGCTGAGAAATTTAAAGTTGTGGCTCCCACAGTACGTGTAATTTGTTTGCATAGTATACAGCAGTGAGCCATTATATCCGAGGCCAGGGAGAATTGTACTCGCTGTGGGAAACACTGCTAATGTGTGCCCTGACTTTTTCTATTGGTCCTAATCAAGGGAGTGCATCAACAGCTGCTTCATTTACCGACCATGGGCATGTACTATCAGACAGAGATTTCAGTTTTGAGGGGCAGCCTCACATCCATACCCAAAATTTAGAGAGAGACCTAAGCCATTGAGTGTAACGAGACTTCACTGTTTCTATACAGCAAGGGATGAATCTGAGTTTCTGAATCTCTTTCTGATTTACGTACCAGTTTCAATTTGTAAGGCACAGCCTGATGTACTGTTTTCCCAGCCAACACTTGCCTGTGGGCAGAAGCACTGAGCTCTGTAACCTGGACCAAAGCAACGGCAGTTTCATGCAACAGTTCCAGGGCGGAAAGGAAGGGGGCAACTGGTATAAACATTAACTATCTTCACAATCCTTCCCTGAGGCGGGGAAGTAGCTATCATCTCAATTTTAATATCCTCCTTTGGAAAAATCATTGAAGGAAAAAGATAATAAAGAATCGTGGGTGCTCACATGCCAGAACTCCAAACGAAGAAATGCAAATGCTACATACTGATCCTATCTGCACCTTTGTTCCCTCATCTGTGAAGCAGCATCTGTTAACTTTAGTCAATAAATAGTAAACACATAGAAAAACAGACACCAGCAACAAATCACCTCCACATCTTGTCTCAAAACCTTGGTTTTCTACAATATGCAAATAGTTTGGGATTTGTTTTGTTTTCACAAAGGATAACCAATGTAGTAACTACTGGCTGTAATTGTTAATTTGTAACTAAATAGATAGGATCTGACTAGTAGTAAACAATAAATAAAATGCCTTATTTTAGGTTAAATCAGATAAAATTGGTTCCTTTTCTTCTTAACCATGAGCTTCCTGAGACTGAGTAACTGCTCCAGGCTATACTTACTAAGGGAATATCAAACATGGATTACTGGCTAAGTATTAATGAGCATTGAACTTGTTGATTTGCCTTTTTTCCCTGTGCTTCCTCCTTGAGTAAAGTCAACGTAGTATAGTTACACAATAGTTTTCATTCTGCTTTAGTTGTAGCTAACAGCTCCTTGTGTTCACTGCCAGAGTGAGGAACAGTGCTCACAAACCAATGCTGCCTTTCGTGTTGCAGGACAGGTGGTCCCTCAGCATATTCCCACACATTTCAAATATTTTAAGTGTTCCACATCTGTTGTCCAAAACATTTTTAGTTACCCACAAGAACAGTAGGAGATGAAAACAAAAAGTTATATATAACATAGGAACTGACCTTTTATGCCACATGAGCTCTCTGTCATTTCAACAAGATGATAAATTTCAAGAAAGAGCTTAACCTTCATTTGTTATACTATATCACTATTAACAATTCCTGCAGGGAAGATAACTTGAGAATTAACTCATGACAGCTGCAAATAGCCCAGATGATAAAACCGAGTGTTTGTGCTTTTTTTTACAGTATCTGCTGATCTATAGCAAATTTAAAATAATTAGAAGAATTAAGGTGATTCACACATTTCCTAAACATACAAACCACTATCTGCTTAGAAAAACCCAAACCACAAAACATCTCTGATGTACACATATAAAATCTGGGTGGGATTTTTATAAGTGCTCATTGTTGGCCTAAACAGCAGATAGGGAAACTCTGAATACTTTCTTCTCCCAAGAATGAACCTGATCAGATGTACTTAAAAAACATACGACTGTACGTAATTCTTCTCACTGATGAAACAGAGCCACTGGTCAGTATTTGAAGCCAGGAAATTAAAAGTGCTAATTGCATCTCAACTACTAAGCTACTCCTAGGAGACAGAAAATGACTGCCTGGGCTGTAGCTGGGATAGGTGGTGAGGGTTAGCGTTTCTGCTCTCACAGAAAGAATTGTGAGATGGCAGCAGCTACCAGCAGCTGGGAATCTGGTTTGGATCTCAGTGCAGAAGCTGGCATTTGTCGCTTTACCAGCACTGTGGCTCTACTGCGTACCTGGCTTGTTATGGACTGTGACAGGAGAGTGTCCCCTGCTGCTTGACCAATGTCATTTCCAACAACATAACAGCATTCCTTCAAGTACTTTGCCAGCATGACACCACACTTCAGCTAGGAGAGCTGACACCTCATCATATGAGACACTAGCAGTATAAAAGTTCTCTCCATAGCTATGCCATATTAACAAATGCACAGTCCTTTTTTGTTGTTACTGTTGTTTTATTTGATTTTTAAATGAAAAAGAAACCTTCTGTTCTGAGCTACAGAGAAATGGTATAGTGGATTGCTATGTGACAGACCCGAGACTATGCCTCAGGGCACAAAGCACTACTAGAACATGCAGCAAATGTCTTGGTACCTCCCATGGGGCCAGGGCTGAAACTTAGGCATTTAAGCAAACTCCTCTCAATTAATTTTGGAAGACAACCACATTTGTCCAGCCCAAACCCAATTCTGATTGCAAAGCAGAATATCTCATTAATGCGTAATGGCGACACAATGCTGGATATGAATGATGATGTAGACACCTTCACCAAAAATACAATTGGATATATTGAGGAGCAGACTCACAAAGAGGAGGATTTTAGCTTTCTTTTTAATCGAGCAAAACTCAGACATGATCACCATAATCTCCAGGAGGCTTCTGACATGCTGGTACCACAAGGTACAAGACAAGAGACAGGAAAGAAGGACAGCCACACTGATGAGCATCAGTGGGTGCCACAGCAGCAGAGATGAGAATTGTGGGAGCTTCACTTGACTTTAAATCCTACCTTTCGAAAAACAATTCTGAAGCACAGATGTTAGTGTGCTTAACCCTGCAAAGCGAGAAGCTGCCAAAGGCTGGAAGATCACTGAAAAGTTAGAAGAAAAATTACTTTCAATTATGTACAAAGATTTATTTTTCATTTCTGTTGTGGAAAGAACTTTGCCAGCCAAAAGGATAATTTCAGAAGAACATTCAGTATGTCCAAAGGAACTTACACAGTGGATTTCAGTGAAATGCCTGCTACAAGGCCTTGTACTTGTGAATACACTTTCTAGTATTTTAAACTATACTTAGTTCTTCTAAAGAAAAAAAAAAATCAAGTAAAGGTTAATACATTTTCACTGGTATTACAGGAGAGAAAACATACTTCTGGATCTTGTTCTCTCCAGAAGCTGGAAAGGCCTGTACTATATTCCATTATGCACATAAAGCATTAACTTGTCAGTGAATGACTTCACACAAATAGAAAAGCTTCAGAGGCATACACTAGCCCTTCAAACTGACCTATTCTCTCTGCAGTCCATATGAAAATTTACTTTTGTAGATCTCTAGACTGTGCTTCAGACAGTCTAATGAACACTTCGGCAGAAAGCACTTGGATGCAATTACATGATTACTGTAAACCTGGGATATTCTCTAATGAACAGTGTGGTGGTTTGCAGGTAAACTCGAGCTGGCTTCAGAGCAAGGGGAATTTGCCTGACACCAATAAATCATTTCTGATACCTGAGAGATCAGCTGGGTTCCCTCACAAAGTTCTGGATGCTATCACCATCTGGCTAGGGTTTCACCAGCTCTTGCTTATTCAGCCAGTTATATTTTTCACTTTCACAGCAAACTGTTGAAAAGCCCACTGCTACAGCGAGCAGTAGCGGTTACAGTCAAGGGATAGTCTTCCCTTAGAAAACTAGGTTTGATCCTCTTTCTTTGCATGATGCTGCCACGGTGATGTTATTTCATAAGAAATAAAAGAAAATATTTTTAAGTCACTGATTATCCCATAGCAACATCAAGCTTGTTAAACTGGAATTTGAACAGTGGGGGAAGATGGAGAAGGAACAGGGCAGGGTCTGCCTCTCAGATTTTCTTTGCAGTCCTGACAATCTCCAGGACTTGCCAAAGAAATTATATGAGAAAATATCCAAGCTGTACAAATATAGTTCAAAACATCACACACTCTCATTACTCAACCACACCTTGCAATACTTGGTGTTTCTAAAACCTCATTTTCTGGAATAAAGTGATTATGGAAAAACCCCATGGTTTCCTATGCAGCCTTCTCCACTCTCCTGCACTTAGCCTATATCCATTTCTCTGTTATGACACATTTGAGAGAGGCTTGGAGAGAGTTTGATTCAATCCCCAAAGCTTAGGGGTCAAGAAGCAAATAAAAAGATCTCCCAAATATGGATCTTTAAAATCTCATTTTTCTGAGCTTAATGTCAAAGGCCAATCCTGGTATTTCTGGCAATATTGATGCAAGTTATAGCAACTCCAGGTATTGCACTGTTTTGCTATTTCAATTTAAAATGCTTGATATGAATGTTGCATTAATTACCATATGACTATAATAGCCACCATGAGGTTGCTATGTATTTGGAATCTGCTTAGCTGCAGCACAATAGATGGACAAATTTTCTTTATCTGCAATGAATTCCTGTAAATCTCATAAGATTTTTTATGCAGCAGATATCACCAGGCACAGCACTTTATACTTGTGTCTTATTTCCTACGCTAGAAACCTTCACAGTTTTTAAAATGTATTTTTGTATTCTAGAATACACTTTCTAGTGGACGGTGTCCCTGCCCATTGTAGGGAGATTGGAACTAAATGTTCTTTAAGGTCCCTTCCAACCCAAACCATTCTATGATTTTATCAAGACAGACAATAAACAGCTGTAAAAATAGCCAAGTCATCAATTCTCCAACCTCCCACAGCAACAGGACGAGCTGCCAACTTTCTGATAATTTTCATTTCTATAAGGTTTCTCAAAACTGAAGGCAGACGATATCTCTGTATAATTTACTAAGTTCTCTCCTGACTCTATTTCCAGAAAGACAAATGGCATCTATAAATATTACGGACCATTTCTCCATTTTTTTTAGCATATGAACGCATTATTCTTTTCATAAGATGGTTTGGTCTGGAGTCTACAGTACCTTCAACCAACTTTGTCTGACACTCTACTCTGTCCCTTCAACCAGGCCCTTAAGGAAAATGTTAAGCAGCATTGGCCCCAGTAGTGACCACCGAGGAAGACCACCAGCTGCCAGGTGGAATGTGAATGACTAACAGCTATTCTTCGAGCTCAGAGGTCCTGATAATTTTCCACTCCCTTGTAGCTTGTCCTCCCAGTCTACTTCCCTCTAGCTTCACTATGAGGACACTAGAGCAGACCATGTCAAAATACTTGCTAAATGGAAGATTAAACCACATCAGCTGCTCTGCCCACATCCACTAAGCCAGTCATCTCATCATACAAGACAATTAAACTGGTGAAGTATGATTTGCCTTTGGTAAATTCAGGCTGGCAGTTTCCAATCATCATCTAACCTCCATGCGCCTGGAAACCATAGATAAGATTACCTGTCCTTGTATTAATTCCAAAAGAATTCTGTGGTTTTGGTGTCTTATCACAGAATTAAAGAAAAAACCTGCCTTACGCTAGCTAAACTTAAACATCTGTTTAAAATGCTGATAGGTTTGATAGATGCTTAACTAAATAATGTCAATCTTCTACCTTTCAAGCACAAACTGGCAACACTTGCAAGTAAACCAGCAAGACACAGGATTTTTTAAAAAAAAGAAATAAGAAGAAAAGTCAACAGTTCACTATGAGTAAGTTTACTTCAAAACTGAGGATATGATGAGGGTGTTTAGGATGACTGGGTAGATAAAGATTAGTGGATTTAACAGACTGTCCATACTGCCACTAAAGGGAAAATTTTCCTTCAGCATAATTCATATGATTATTCTTCTTCAGCAGTCCTCTTGAGAAATTAATGTATTTGCCATGGGAACTGCCTGTATAACCCTATTCATCCCTTTCTTTGTGAAGAGTGTACTTTAAAAAACCCACTATTTTGGAAGTATAGCAAGACTGAGAGTGATGCTCAGGTGTGTGAATTTCTGCATTCTCATGTGCCAGAAAATTGGCTCTGCACCGAGACACTAAGTACTTTCAGTAGGTGGGTCCAGATGTTAAGCAGACAGCTCTGATGAAGGTTTCATTTTGCTCATCCTGCCAAGGATTTTGTAGCCTCTGAACACATTCAGGAGCCGTGATGGAATTGAGTTTCCATTCTTATGTCAGTTCCTGGCACTGGCAGATGCAACAAATGATGTGACAAACTGCATATGATGTTTTGGTGAGGATTTGGACTTTCAACTTATACCTAATAATATGGTCTGCAATGCTCAAAATCTCCTACATTTCACTAAAGGCCTCTCCTTTTAAGAAAGAGCATGGAGAGGAGTCACAGAAGCCCAAAGCTATAGCAATTATTTTGAATTTTCCAACCCCAAGTAAAAATCAGACCATGTTTGTAGTGAGCAAAAAGGATTAAGTCTTCCCACCATCACTCAGAATAACACAGAGGAGACTGGCTTTTCCTATAAAAGGATAGTAGTCTAAAATGTTATTTTAAGGACTTACGTTATGTCCTCTGGAGTTTCAATGGCATTCTCATTTGCCCATTTCTTGTGACAGCATCTACAGGACAGCAGCAAGGGACCTTTGAGATACACTTGACTCCAGAGAGGAAGGGCAGAAGTCAGCAAGTCCTGCCACTATCAGAGCACGTTCCCCAATATGGATGTTATTGCCAGTGCTCCACTGAAGTGTATCCTGGAGTTGAAATTCCACCTCCACAAACACGGCAGTTTTCCCATACAGATCTTTGCAGATTGAGGAAGAAGACTTCACTAAATTAATTCCGTAACAGAAGTTCAGATGATCACACAATTCTGAGCTGGAGGCTCATTTGTCTGCAGCATTTCTGTCCTAACTCTACTAAGCAGGATTTGTACTTTCCTTTGTGTTTTCCACAGGTTAGGAATGCATTTTAGATTTCACGGCTGCTTAGCTTCCAAAACCAGGCTCCACATATACTACTTTCACCATTTCTACTGAGCTCAGTTCCACAAGCGATTGCAATATTTGTCTTTGCCACTTGCTGCTTTTCTATCTCTTCTGGAGCTATCTAGCCTATCTTAGGCATAAAATCCAGGATTTGATTACATTACACTTTGAAGTAATTCAAATTTCTTCACACTTGGATTAGAAGTATGTAAAACAAATAACTTGAGCACTATGATAGAGTACAATCACTGGGAATTCTACATAGAGCTTGTACCAAGGTTCCAAGCCCTTGACTTTGAAAAGCAAATGCAAAAGAACACTATTTAAAAATTAGAACAATTTAAGTTAAGTTTGTTACCAAATAATAACATTATTAAAGATAATATCAACGTGACATACATAAGATACGACTAAATATGGACTAAGTAGTGTCCTAGTGAATGCGGCTATACAACTTGTTTTTCTTATGCGAAACCAATTTTGTCCTCACATAAGCTCTCAGAAAAGCTCTACACTGGTCAGAGCTACCCCACAGCAGCACAGAGCCATCTCACAGAAACTTCTATCCAATCTCACGCATGAAGTAGTGTCAACAAAATGTGGAAGGCCTGAATAATGTGGAAAGATGAATTTTCCCTGTAAAATAGGGTATGGGAAAGTGAAAAGTTATATTTATTATCCTCACATTTTCAACCAGAAGAAAAATATAAAGGCATACACAGAATTGCTCTTTGAAGATGCTGCATGAAGAAATACAACTAACCTGCTACCAAGCCCCAGGAGACCCAGGAAAGCACACAGAGGCAATGACACTGTGTAGAGGTTCAATAGACAAAAGAAAGCAAGCATTTTTCCTAAGGGCAATGCTGTGATCATTTTATAGATGCTGGATCTCAGGTTAGTGATAGTTTAAGTAGGCTGTTTTGGTATCATTCACATATAAAATGAATGTCCTCTACATACTCATTTGCCATATACATTATATCTTCTATAATTCTAAATTAAGCAACAGTCTTCACTTAATTATCATGCTACAAACATGAGAAAACTGTTTAGGAAGTAGCAGTTAGGAAAGTGCCTCCTGGATACTGTTGATCATTACAACATTCTATACTCTCCAATATTGTCAATGGGGATGCACATGATAAGAAGCATCTTGTATGTACTTTGACAAACAAACCTTTCACCCACAAATAAGGAATGTTCAGCTATCTGGTAACCAGTGGAGGTGCCTTTCCAACTTAGTTGAACACAATTATTGCCAATGAAACAGCTCATGCACCAGAAGCCAGAAAATGAAAGCACTCTCTTGTACTTGCTCAGTTTACAAAAACGCGGTATTTGGATTCAAAGCTTTGCTGGTAACTGCAGATCTGTATTACAACTTTCTAATTTCCACCTGTTTCTAATTTTCCAGCTGTTCCAGTAGGCAGAAGGACATCTTTGGTGGTAGATTCGGGCCTAGTCACTTAAATAGTTCATATCTGTAGTTTTCAGACATTTCTGGTGAACAGAAGTATAATAACATCTTGCAGCACTGGCTAACCTACACTGATACCCACTGAATCAAACGAACAATTTGGATATTCTACACTCCCAACACTGGCTAGGCTGGTAATATTTCCTAACCAAAGCAAGTTAAAAAAAAACCCAAACAAAAAAAACCCAACCCAACCCAAAAAACCTGATTTTTAAAACTGATCTGCTAAAGACTAAATGTTTTGTGAAAACATGTACATGTCAGTAAATCTTCTGACAGACGCAGGCCACATTGATACCTGCCAAGCAGATTTCCTGCAGAACCATGCTGTCCTCCAGCCCACCCAGGACTTCCAAGGAACAGCTTAGGAGGTATAAGAATGGGGGAGGGCTTTCACGTTCACATTTTTTCAAGCAGTATGTTGCAACTCTGAGAAGACACATTTTTGTCTTTTCATTCCAATTAGAAAGGTTTTCTGAAAACTCGGGAATTATTGCACAACAGAAATATAATTTACCAGCCACTCCCATTACAAGCAACCACAGGCTTAATCCTTTACTGGAAAGCAGATCAACTGCCTCTCAGTTGTGCTTTCCTTTTTCCTCCCTTCTTCCCACAATGAAATTTTCATTCTTACCTGGAGACATACTGTAACCTTTAGTTTGGGAAACTATCACATAACTGTCTTCCAGGACATCTGACCAGTCTCCCTGCTCTGACATCTGATGACTATTGGGCTGGGAGAGTGTACAAAGGCCTCTAATACTATAACCTTCAAGAAGGAAGAGGCAATCTGCAAGATCGATTTATGGTATCAAAGGTCTGACAGAAATTCGGGAACAGCGGTACCGCATGTCTGACAAATTTATCAACCCTTACCTTTGCTTATGTACAGACATAACATACCTCTAGAGTACCTCAGAAAGAACTGGCACTTACCAATATTCCCATAGTACTTGACCCTAAATATGAACATTTTGTACATGCAATAAAGGGCTAGCTATGGCTCAAACACACAGCTGCCATTCAAAGCTTATGTGGCAAAGACAACATAATGCTTAGGAAGGGCTGCCCAAATTATGCAGGGATACTAACAAACTTTACCACATCTAGAACTTTTCCTGGGATCTCACCAGGCAAGGTTAATATAATCCTTATTTTAAAGGCAAGCACTGCCAAAGAAAAAATGGATTACTTTACCTATGCCAAAATAAAGGCTGGGCTTGTATAATCAGGTTTTTGAATTCAGTCAAGACATGTTATATCCCACCTCTGCTGAGAAGTGTCACAGGAATTTCAGTGAGTTCAAACAGTGAAAACACCAGACCTGGGCTTCATGTGAAAGACAGCATTTCAACAAAACCAGTGCTTCTTTATGTCACTCGCAGTGACTGTCTCACTGCTAGCCTAGCAGGAAATAAGATGCTTACAGAACAACTAATGCTATTCTGTGCCCAACAAAAGTTTATCAGGCTGGTTTCAGCCCAATCCTACTTTATTTACAAGATACAGCAAGATTAGAGCCAGAGGCACCAGTCATTTAACACTCAGAGCCCACTATACAAGAACACACTCATGAAAACTTAGCTATTCTCCTTTAGCTTCTCTAGATTTTCTCATCAGATGTAGTGACTTATTTAAGCAAAAAACACTGCAATTTTGCTAAAATTACAGAAGTTACAGAAACAGTTTTTGAATGACTGTAATACATTTAATTGTACTAGTATGTTCTTCAAAGGCACTACTATGGGGTTAAACCTACAATAATACAACAGATGTTGCTGGATTTATCTTTCAACGTTATAGATGCAAAAACATGCTGGAAAACCAAACCAAAGTTCTTTTGAAAAATACAGTTTCATTCAAATAGAATCACAACCAAATAAAGCCATAAAGTCAGAGACAGCTCTAAGTACACTGTAACAAGCCCTCAGATTAATTGAGTTTGCAATGAATTCTAACACAAATAAATTCTGTGTACCTTTTGGGTTTTCTGGCAAAAACATTGCACAGTCCTGGTTATTACCCATATGGGAGTTTCACCACGTTAATGGAATCAACATGCTGCTTTTCTTTTGCTAGCATGAGTTCTTAAATGATCTTAAAGGTTCTTGTATCTCAGTTCTGCTTTCCACGTTAAAGCTGATATATCTAGCAGTAGTGGCTCACTGTGGAGGACACACATCATTCCAGTATTGGCTCAGATGAATGCATTGCTTGGGATGCACATGTTCTCCATCTGAGGAAACCATTGAAATAAATGTCTCTGAAATAAATATTTATCAACTCAGCTATAACTATTTCCCTTTCATACTGAACAGTGCTGGACAACAGACAGGAATGTTAATGACTTGACTATTCATTCTTTTTATATGCCTCATTTAATTGATTAATATTACATCAAATATACATGTGTGGGACTTGTAAGTCCCACCTGCTCCAGTACACTTGGGAAATCTGTTGCGTGTGTTAGATTTCCCAGTAGAAAACTACATCCCACTCTTTCTGCAAGGTAAAGAGCTACGTTTCTTTCAAAAATGAAAATTTAGATTCTTCTTAGGTAGCTGGTTCTCAGGTAAAGGAACTGCAGTCTCAAGGCATCTGAAGTGTGACTGAATTTTCAGACGTGTAGTAGTACCTTCACTTTCCTCCTACAGCTCTCCCACTCCCACCCAGGACAAGACTACTTCAGTGAAGTTCCACACCAAAGACTTCCCAGCATCTACTGTATCTGCCACATTGTCCAAACTAGCTTCTAATAAATTGACCATTACCCAATAGCAAAAATTCTCTATGGCACAGAAAGTAATAACTTGGTAGATGTTCTCCTTAAAAGATTTGATCAGTGATGTAATTTCCTAGTACAAAACTGCTTCACGCATTGGGGTGGGGAGGGAAGTGGGAGATAAATTGTCTGAGATCAGCACCAAACGTTGCCTCATCTCCCAAGAGTGATGAAACATGCACCCTGCTCAGAATAAACATATCCTCTGTGAAGGGGACTGTTGGATGGATTAGATGGAAAACACCCTAAAGGGAGAATTTTGTTTGTCTGTAGATGCCAGCCCAATGCATAAAGAGAAAAAAGAAATTAAGTCGCTGGTCTGTGATTAAGTTGCTGTCCCAAGTATATCTCAAGCTCTCTCACTAAAAACAGGTTCATTTTTTCCCCTTTGTAATCAAGTTTTTAAAGTACTCAGATTATCAATTGTCTTTGCACTTTGAATATCTCATTGTTCTCATGGTACAGCTAATAGCCAACTACTACCTAGGAATGCATATTTTGCACAAACATCCACTTTATTTATGGATGGCTTAACAAAGAAGATACACCAATAGTGAGGGGAGGGGAGAGAAAAATTTGGAGAGGGAAGCCAAGACTGAAAATGGGGTCAGCGGCAGGAAATGGAGTGGGGTGGGGAGAGCTGAGCTCTGCAACAGCAGGCAACAGCAAACAGGATGGAGCTGGCAAAGCTCATGAGGAGGAGACATGGTAGCATAGAACAATGAGCATCTGCACTCTGTGTCGTGTAAGTAAGCCACACTATAGATTTTATAGTGCCATTAAACCAGTGTATTTTAAATATTTGAAAATTGGGCTGTGATAGAATAATAATATTGCAAAAATAAACGAAGTACAGATGCACAAGTCACCGCATCTCTTACCTCTCATCTGCTCAAAGTCCAAAAGTCTCTCAGGTGAGACTGCATAATTTATAAACAGCTCTAAGCAACTCTTATGGTTTCCTCCTGGGGAAAAGATGCTAGCATGCCAGCTGAAAAGCATAAGAGATAAAGACCCCCTGAAACTCCACACAGCAAAGAACAGTGAAGTGTTTAGGTACTGCACATGTATTCCTTAAACTACACTAGTTTTTAATAAGTTTCTGATAATTATTTTATTACACTGATTTGATCATGTTCTGTAAAATCTACTGTCGAAGTTTTTGTAGTCCTCCTTTATCAACTCTGCATCATGGAGAAGGACCTTTTTGTGCTTTAACAGGGCTGCAGATATCAATTGGAAACCATGGTACATCGTCACTAAATACCTATTCATAAGGACAAATGTTTTCACAGGAGATCCTCAAGTTTCAAGACTACTTCCTCACTTCACCTTAAAAGCAAATAGTAACCTGTGTTCTCAGATGGAGTGCTTGTTTTTCTGGTAAAATAATTAAAAACCTTTCCACAGGTCTAGTTCATCTATCACATAATAAAACAGTAAAGAGAATTTGCAAACAAAATACAAGTAATCTTTTCCCAGTTCTGGCCTACCAGTTCACAGAAGCACTTCACATCTTTACAATATGGACTTCACTCATACACCCATGGACTCAGCCTTGATACCAGAGACAGCTAGTGAAAAGGCCAATTTCAAATTGTACCTCTGCTTGCAAATTCTATGACAGGACAGTGGTTTGCTTTGCCATGGCGGTTGTTCTCATAGAGCTCTCTTGACACACTTAGTCAGCAGCCCCCAGAGCCTATGTTTGGCAGAGGAGAGCTAAAGATAGTTGCCCCCTCCTCCCCTTGCTTTCTGAGCTTGGTCTTTCTGTCAACCAGTGTTGATCAGAAGGGCCATGGATTTTAACAGTTATGTGAAAAGGAGAAGGGATGTCTCCTGATATGCCTGTGCTGAACAGAAAATCCACCTCAGGCTGGAAGATGCCAAGAGTTACCCATTTGAAAAATAAAACAAAAAACCTGGAGGCTTTACATCAATGGAAGCTGAAGAGTGCTGGAACTGTGCATGCACACACAACAGGCTTCACAGTGCGAGTGAAGGGGCTTATTAGAGATGAAAGAAGGCTTCACATCGCCCCTTGTAAGGGACCATTGTCTCCCTTTTTGCTACAGTGGTCTGTGAAGCTGTGGGAAACAAATGACCTCCGAGCCACAGTGCTGTGTGCAACTGCAAAAGAAAAGGAAGGGGGAGGGAGAAGCTGTTTTGTGGGAGGGCCAGCATCCTTGCTGGCCAGTCTTACAATGACATCCCCACCATGCCATTCCTCTGTGCAGCATGGAGATGTTTCTCATGCCTACAGCTCCTGCTGCAGTCCAGTCAGCCACAAAACTGCAATCTCAGCAGAGAGAGCAAGACTCCCTTTCCCCACCAGCACAAAGGGGTTTCCCACCTGGCTGCCTGGCTGGTTATTCTAGCTTAATGGTTGAAGGAATGCTCCTCCTGTTTTTGATATGTACTTTTTGTACCATTAATAAGGAATAAAAAATCCTCCTTTACTTGGAAGAAAGATAGACAGGGATCAAACAACAGAGAAACCAACAGGAAGCAAATTAAGCACTGAGGAAAAGAGAGAGAAAGAAGGATGGGTGTAGCACACAAAGAAAAAAGTATCTATAGCTGATTCTCATCCCATGTCTGTTACTGAGTTTCTGGTTATGAGGAATGCTGGGAGGAGCAAAGGTGAGTTAAACAGTACCCAAGCACATGCAATCCTGAAAGTCTACTGAGCTACTTTGAATACAAACCACCCTCAATTGTTCTTTCTAGTCTTCTCTCCTTTTTTGCTTGCTCATCATTACCTTCTTTCCAGTCACCTGATCAATCACAGAAGACCATCCTCTATTATATTCAACACTGCTCTGGAGAGCAAGACTGGTATTTGTGACCTCCAGGCTAAATTACTGATTTTACCAAGAAGTGAAGCCTAGCATTTTTGTGAAGTCCATTGGTTCAGGAATATAAATTTCTCTTAACACATTAACACAAAACTGTCTCTTCACATCTGGTTCAAGATTTCTGTCTTGATATTTGGAGATCAGTCAACACTATGTCAGTAATCATCTCTCTGCAGGGCCTACAGTCAGACAAGGCTGCCAGAGCTGAAGAAGATGCTCCTGGCTGCACCCAGAAGGGAAATATCTCCTGGACTGAAAGAGAATAGGACGGCTATAACTACATTCAAAACTATAGGCAACATTCAACTTCGCTTTCCCTAAACTTCTTTGAAACCTGTAACCATACCACCAGTTTATGCAGTAAACAACCTTTGAGCTATGTTCTTTACTAGCTGAAAAAGAGGAGAATACTATCACTACCATTATTTCTGTATTTAAATATTTAGGAGATGCTTACACACTTTGGTATTGCATGGAGATAATCACATATGCAGTGTAAGAGGCTTTTTTCCTTAGATACCTCTAAAATACACGATTTTTTAAATTTGAAAGTATACAGCTGTGTTACTAACAGCAATACTAATTGTAACACGAAAGTTTTCAAAAGTTAATATACTTTTCCATAATAAATTCTCTTTCGTTATTTCATTTAATACATCTTGGGCTGGAGCCAGGCTTTTAAGCCCAGCACTACCCTGTCTGACTTGCAAACACATTCAGGAAATACCCAGAGCTAAACAAAAACTGTTCTCAATTATTTTAAGTTCATAAAAACAGCTCAGGATAGGTTCTGAATCCTTTTTAGTTAACAGAAATACCCATACAGCTGGAACCCAGACTACAGCTCTAGCCACCTCTCTCCAATGTCAACAAAATTTTCCGCTTCTGTCACAAGATTTTGACAGTTCTTACAACATCAGTGAATCAAGTCTTGTGGTCTCTCCAGAAAAGCTGCATTATCCCCAGTGCACATAAAAGGGGAATCAGCAGAAAAACAGCTTTGGGGTAGTTATAACCCACAGGTTACTCTGCAAAGTGAAAAATTGAGATGGAAAGAGAAGCATTGCCCTTATAGCTAAACACATTCAAGTCAACAGAATTTGGATTAAAAGTAGTAAAATGCTTCCCAGGACACAGAGTCAAATAGCAAGGAAGGTGAAAAGCTGTAAGCGCCCTCAACAGCCCTAACACTTACAATCCATCAGGGGCGAGCAGAATCCACAACACAGCACAGATTTGTACTGATGTGATATTCCTCAGAACAGGATTATGTACTGTTCAATGTACTTGTGTAAAAAAACAGAACTTCCCAACTTTGCTTAAAGTCCTTCAGGAAGTCGATGGTAAAGCCATGTACAGAAGCCAGGTCTCCAGATGCTTAGTCCTGTTATTTTAGAATAGTTCTGAAAAGACTTGTGTGCATATGTAAGCAATATCTATATATAAATAAATGTGTAAGTGTCACTACTGACATGGACTGTGTCTGAAAGCTTAGGAACACAACCACGGTAAAGAGGTCTGAGTTAGAATATGACAAATGGGAAGTTAAACTTCTATAATAAAACATGGCTTTACATACTGCTTTTCATGTTCTTGAAAACAGTTTTTGAACTGTTTTTGGTAAACAACAATTACATAACTGGTTTTCACTGTCCCTTCAGCATTAAATGAAAAACAAACCACATGAACAGAAAACAGTGAACAAGTAAACAGGATTGTTCACAGCCTTTTGGTTTCTGTAGTCTCAGGTAAGGAATTGCTGAGTGTTTTCTATTTACCTTGCTGATGGTCCTTTCAAAAAGAACCTACAAATGACAAAGTTAATTAAAATGATTGGATAACCTATGAAACAATATTTGCTAAGGACAGTAGCTACATAGTGACATGGGAAAGACAGTCCATAATCTTCAGAATACCAAGATGCAAAGAACAATAAAACAGATTAAATATAAACATTGAAACCCAGGAAACCACATCCCTGAGCACAGTTATACACTGCTTATGTACTCTGCAGGTAGAAAAGCATTTACCATGAAAATCAACAAAACCAGTCGAAGGAGAATCACTTCAGTGCAGTAAGGCCAGCACAGGGACCCCAACACCATGCCTTCTCTCCTTCCCCAGACAAGTCACTGAAGCAAAAATTAGGCAGTGTTGACTGATCCTGTAAGGTTGTTCTGTTTGGTTGTATTTTCAAGTCCCTATAAATACCATTACCTGAAGCAAGCTAAGTACTTTTGTTCTGTTCTAAGACCACAGGATGAGCCTGCATCAAAAACAATCAGTGCAGAGCAAAGGTGAGCTAAATACACTCACATTTCATTCTGCATTTATTAACATCCATCTCAAATTATCTTCCCAAAGATAGCTAGTGAGTTGTTTAAAACGATGTCCTGCAGCAGAAGTACCAATCTGGCTCTCATTTCTGTGTGGTTTCAGAAAGCAGCTGTTTGTGTTTACAGTCATCAGCAAACAATTCAGCTTTTTAATCAAACAAGAGCTGCTTGGGTGCCTTGGCTTGCCCTTGGCTATGGGAATCAAATCACTTTGGAAAACAGACCTTTTACAACAATACTAAGAGGCCCTCAGCGGATGCAGGGGATTAGGGAGGCATGCTTTTTGAGAAACCAGGTTTATAGTCTGTGGCCCTCTCCATCCTGAGTCAATATACTGGGCTCTGTAGCAAACTTCAAACTCTCAAAAGGGCCTGGGTCAATTTTCTTTCTTCTTCTCTCTCCAAATCCTATTCTTTCTGCTTCATGTGGCTACGTCCTCTTTCTTTTTTCCCCACTGCATTTGCAGAAACACAATAACATGTTCAGATCTACTATAAAACAAAGTTAGGCAATCTAAGAGAGGATGATGATCTTTTTTTTTTTTTTAGCAATAGACTCCCTTGTTTAGAAATAATGTATAAACACTTATGTGATAGCACTTGCTTTGAGGTCAAACAGATTGTATGAGCTCTTCTCTGTATTTCACTTCAGCTTTGTAGAGACCTTTCCCTACTGCTGGCCTGCCTGGAGCTGTTGCTGACAATTACAAGATGTGTAAGGTATAATAACACATGCAAATGTTAGTTTGTCACAAGAATAAGACCAGCTGTTCATCTCTTTAGAAGTGAATTAAACACAGAAATATCAATGGTGTGCCTCATAAGGAGTCAAACTGAAATGTATAATGGGCAAGATTTCTGTCTTGTACTGGTAAGTGTGTCAGCTAGCAAAGGAGGAGCAGGTGAGCTTGAATTGCTGCAGCCCTAGACCGGAAAAGCAAAAAAGTGTATCTCAATGAGAAGCAAATGCCTAGTTTCTCCTCTTCCTGATCACAGTTTAGTAATGACTAATCTCACTTGTTGTAGTTTGAAACACGGACCTCTGGGCCATTCTTTTGGCTTTCCTATCTGGAAAGACACATTAATAATACACTTTGCCATCTTTGCCATTCCTGTCCATAAGGCTTCCATAAGAAATGGCAACACGAGCTATGAAAACAGGATTATCCATGTTTTTTCTCTTCTAGAAAAGAAACACAGAGCTTCAAAGAGCTAATACACTAGAAAAATCTACTAGAAGTGACCCAGCAGCTGCTATGGGAGGTTTTAACTTGTCTTGAAAGGAGAACAGTCTCTTTTCTTGCAGCCAGGTGACATGAGACAGTTTAGTTAATAGTGTCTTCCTCATTCCACCAGGAATTCCAGGACAGATTTGAAGACTTACGTCTTCAGAAAAACTTGAGACAGTCTCACAGATACATTTACTTCTTTTTTTATCCTTTTTTTTTTTTTTACTTTTTTGTTACCAAAGTAACAAAAAGCTGATGAAGGCCACAAAGGGAAAATAAACAGTCAATTAAGCTGGTCTACAGACTGATGGAGGACATCAATCCAGCAAATAAGAAAATAATGGTATCACCATCAACAGCTGAGTGCCAGACTCAAAGATTCACTACAATTGTCCCACCAATGGGAACATGTTCTGTCATTGTGAGTGGTGCCACAGACATGAAGAACCACTAAAAATTTGTTTTTCCACAAGGTTGCTTCAAGCAGATCACTGCTAAAAGACTCAGTGAATAGCAACCTGGAGACACTGTGTTTTGATTTTATATGGTATCTGCTTCCTCTGGGATTCCCTAGCCAAGGTTGCACATAATCCTTTTCAATAAAGCAACACTGTTTAGCCAATTCCCAAGCCAGCAGCTAAAGGAAAAAATAATAACCCTTAGCAAAGAATACACAAACAACTACAATCTACAATCTAAAAGAAAATCCACTTAGATACAAACTAAACAGGAAACTGAAGTGTCTTGAGTTTAAATGAGGGGAAGCTGCAGATGAGTTCTGGCTCTCCAGAGAATAAAGGCATTTCAGCCTTATGGTCACTGGCAGCAAAGATCTTTTTTATCCTGTCTCCTCAAAACCTGAAGTCTGTGATCTCTATCAAGTGAGCATGAGGGAAGATTAATCCCCTCTTCATTAACTTCTTGAGTCTTTTACCTTGAACACAAGTTCAAAAATGCATGCAGCATCCTTACACAAAAAGCAGTCCCTGGGTTTCATGATCTACGTTATCGTTCTCTGGCAACTGCACATTTGCCACTCATTACACAGAGGAATGCCAAAAGTTAAGTGTGTTAAGTTTATACAGACACACCACACTATTTGTATTGGATTGATTAAAAAAACAGCAAACGAAAACAATGACTCTAAAGAAAAGAATCTAAGACGAGAGTGCTCTTTTTGTAATTTTGGTTCCTAAAAAGACACACTTTCAGGAGTTGAGTATGTAATTTTTTTCAAAACTTACAAATAAGCAGTCATGAGTAAGGCAAATGGGCTAAATATTCTTTTCCAGCTGAACTTTCTGTACAGTTTCTATTTTGTTTTAAATCCCTGTCTTCCATGAGTTTTTAAGATTTCTTTTACAAGAAAATGTCACAGTTGATACTAGTTTGTATATTTTGTATAATCCAACTCAGAAAGGTTTAATATATAATTTCCAAATTCTTAAAAGAAGCCCATTTCTGTTGAAGTGAATGTTACAATTCTTACTGATGTAGCATGAGGTCCTCCTGGTCCTCCTGACCAGGCCCCAGTAGATTCAACACTGAACTTTTCTGTCAAAATTGCCTTTGCCTTCAAAAAAGGAAGAAATTCAAAGAATACAAGGTAAATTTTATCATGCTGTGATTATAAAAGTAAATGAAATTAACCAAAAGAAAATTGATTAATGAAACAACACAGAAGCAAATAGTTTCCCATTTGTTTGTTAGTTACAGAATCATAGAATAGTTTTGAGTTAGAAGGGACCTTCAAAGGTCATCTATGCAATGAAAGTGCAACGAGCATGCAATGAACAGGGACATCTTCAAGTAGATCAGGCTATCCAGAACCATGTCCAGCCTGGCCTTGCACATATTCAGGGATGGTGTCTCCACCACCTCTCTGAGCAACCTGTGCCAGTGTTTTACCACCCTCGTTCTAAAGAATTTTTTCCTCACGTCCAGCTTGAATCTCCCCTCTTTTAGATTAAAACCATCACCCCTTGCCAATTGGACAAGCCCTGCTAAGTCTACCCTATCTTTCTTATAGGTTCTTTTTAAGAACTGAAAGGCCACAATAAGGTCTACCCAATGCATATTCTTCAAGAATTTTGTTCAAAGTGAACTAACATCTACAAACAAGAAACACAAATGTAGCATAACTGAGATAATCAATGTCAGCCCTACTCTGACTGTTGTTGAAAGGATATGCTCAAAATTAGAAGGTTTAAAACACAGGATGTGTATAAAATACAGGTCTTGGAGCATTTACAGATATTTTAATGAAAAGTATGTATCTTATGACATGAAGGCCTAAAGAATATCTTCATAGTGCATAGTGAGTTTTCCCATTTGGAAAGTAATGAAGGAATGGTAATTCATAGCTAAAATAAGCCAATGTTACACCATTACATGATCATGCTTTTGCTAAAGTATAGAAGAAGAAATTAAAACTTCAGCTTAGTAATGTGCCTTCAACCCTCACTGCTATCTGTGGCTACTCCTCAAGGACAGTTTACAACTTGTCCCCTGGCCTAGGGCTCTTCTTGAACTTACAATTACGCAAAATAAGATGATGCTAGGTCTAGAATTACAAACCCCCTACAATCCATGTTTTCTCAAAGGCTGGCTAGCAAGAGCTCCTAACCTTGAAACCTAAAATTACATTGTCATCAGATGAACCTTTAAAAACTCAGGCTTTCTAAAGTGAAGCCAGATGCGCATCTGCGATTATCAGCACAACCCTGATTTGGCTACACTGTAAAATTATGCTAGTGATGACTACAACATGAAACTGCCCCTAGATCCTTATTCTGGAACTCAGAGAATAGCTTGGGTTGGAAGGGACCTCCAAAGACCATCTAGTCCAACCTCCCTGCAAAGAGCAAGGAAATATCAGCATGCAATTTGTTGGACAGATTCTATAATCCACAGATGAAGGTAGTTGTAGATTTTGAGTTTATCCAGCATTAACAGCCCCTAATAGCCTAGTTCAGTGCAGACATAACAAATGGAAATGGCTTTAAATTATCCTTCCCCTGAGACATAATTTCATAAGAGAACAAACTCTATATGCACAAAGAGAGATCTCCAATGTAAACATGTGGTAGAAGCTAAAAGCTGCAGTCAGATTTAGGGCAAAGCAAGGGATACTATTACAAAGGCACCGATTTCTTTCCAGTTCACAATATATATATTCTTTTCTGGTGACTTTTCTGCCCTTTGTGCTCAGAAGACGATGTATATTAGAAAAGTCACTTTTAAACTTTTTGGGACTTAAATGGGCTTTGTCTCATTTTTCCTCTAGCACAACAACCCTGGGATGCAGAATCTACAGTCATTATGACGAGTTAATTGTAAGCATCTGACTGTCAGCATTTTAAATTATCCTTTACGTTTTCAGAAGATGAACTTCAGAAATTTGACCTATTAGCTAATTTGAAATTCTTAAACTGTGAGGAAAAAAGGAAAAGATAAGGTGTAATAACTCCAGTATGGAAGACTGTTTTTTTCTTTCTTGGGATTGGTATAATATCAGGCCTGATTTTTTATTTGATGAGATGCCAAGCAGAGTCAGAGAGAAAAGTGTTTTACTAAGAGAAATCCAATGCCAGTGTTAGCAAAACTTGTATTTATGAACTCTAATATTTTTACCCTCTGCCTTCTTAGTCCTCTGACAAATACACCTATGAAGGCATTATATATATCACATCCATTAACATTTGGGCCTCATCACCTCTCCTAAAAACACAACGCCAGACCTAAGTTTAACAGAAAAATTCCAGCCATTTTGCAGAACACAATATTGACTTGCATTTCAAAACTGAAGTTTAGATCCCTAAAGGTCAGTTGCTTTTGTTCGTTTGTCACTGTTTTGAAACATTGCTAACACTCACTGCTGAATCAGCACAATAAAATAATAGCTGAATTATCCACTTGAAGATGACACTGTTTTTTGTGATTGGACACATTGAGTCTGTTATACCAGTAAAGAACAAAAATCTTTTCCATCAGCTGAGGTCTATGACTTCAGACCACCATGTTTAAATAGAAACAGTCTGGATTTAAATACTCTCCATAATGAATAGCTAAAGAACAATTCAGCTAATGAACAACTGACAATGCCTGAAATTTCCAAGTTGCCAGCACTCACATAATTAAAATTTTGTATCCATATTTTCTCAGAACTATGACTAGTGTCTCTATTGCCAAATTCTACAAGTGCACCTAAAGCTACTCTTACCCAGCTTTCAGCTTTAAAGACAAGTGGTTTTCGGGGGGAGTGGAGGGGTGAGGGTTGGTTAGTTGGTTTTGTTTTTTTTCAGTCAATTCTGTGATGAACAGTTGACCAAAGATTAGTCTGCAATTTCCTAAAGTATTTCACTATTAGATGGAAAAAGATCTGATAATCATAACAATTTCAAAGAAAAACGTAAAGGGAATGACCATCCAGGTTGCCCTGATAAGATCAATTGTAAGACTTCTGAGTATGCTGTTATCAATAAATCCATCTACATGTATACACATATGCGCAGGCACATAGATATGTATTTCTTCTATTATATACTGAATTGTCTTTGTGTTTATTTAGGTGAGGTAGGTGGAATGTGAAAGTTGCAGCTGTTTCAGACATTCGTCTCCTGGAGAATACGTATTCTGAAAGAAAACTGTGCATTAGAACTTGATACTCCTGTCTTTTGAAGAAACCTAACTTAAGCAAGTATGGAAATGGGATTTAAAATGTTTTTAGATGAGCCGCAGCAGCTAAGTAGACAGGCTTTACAAATGTAAGCTGAGAGTTTGCTTTGATTTTGATTTTCTCCTTTCCATTCTTCAACAGCTACAAAAAATTCCTATTTGAAAAAACCACCTATACTAAGCATGTTCTTCGACAGTATATATGTATAGCATTCTGTGTGGTGCATGGCTTTGTCCTGTGCAACTTTTACCTGCTTGAGTTCTTGACAAGATCCCCCAGAATGATGGCATGTTTCTAGATGGAATTTTTTACAGCATGATCAGGTATAAACAATGATGAAATAATAATAGAACTGGACAGCACTTGCATTGAACACAGTCTTTAACGCCGTCGTGTTAGTAACTGAATGTCTGAAACTACCCTCCCAGACATGGAGGAGACCATTACATGTACTGGGAAATAAATCCACTTTTGTAATTTCAATAATAAAAGACTATGAAGATGAGCAGGGAGAGCAGCAATCAAAAAGAACAGAAAGATCCATTATACTTTGAGTTGGAACTCAGTCAAAAGGAAGTTGAAACTACCACTTCACCATGAGATACTCAGGAGAGACAGTTATTTCTGGAGGAACCGAAGTTACACAAGAGAGTTTTGGCCGATAACAGGAAACCAAATCCAAAAATGAGATGCTAATTCACAGTAAGACACAAGCGACAGCCACTGTTTGCTGACTCTCACGCCTTCTTGCCAGATGTAAGCAAGAACACGCCATTTGCAAGACAGATTACTTCTCCCTTTTGAAGGCATAAAAATCACAGGGAAAGGTAACTTTTAATCTGAATGGAATCTAATTTACAAACATCGCAGGGCTTGAGCATGTTGGGAAAGAAGTGGTGAGGAAGAAGGACCCAGCTCCTCTCGAGTGGACAGAGGGTGATCCCCTCATCTCTTCTCATCTGTGATCCTTTACTTCCTCCTGGTGGGTAAGCTTGATGGGTCTTCTATTTTGAGGTACTAACTGGGAATAAAACCCCACAATACAGTAACACTTGACGAATAAGAAACTTACCTTCTCAAAACAGGTATCTTCATTCACATTCATGCAACATTTTAAAGGTTAACAACACTAGCTGGTATTTAACTTTGATTCAGAAAGAAAAAATAATTCCTCAAGCAGAAAGCTGTTCTTACACAAATCAGAAAGTATAAACACTTGTGCAGAGACCATAAGGACTGCACTGTGCTTTCTCAGAGTGAACTAGGGGAAGCAACGTCAAAAATTTCCTCTCCTTCTTAGTACCTTCCCTTAGGCTCCATCTTATTAATCCAAAACACATGAAATCTGGTCACCCAAAGGAAAAACAAATCCAGAGGGTCTTTCCTGTGGCTTATACTTGCCATCTTTTGTTTTAATCACTTCAGTGCTTCATTTGAAAAGGTTCCACTTCTGTAAATAGTCTTATCAAAAGCCATGGATCATCAAGTGAGATCCTGATGGGGTATTTCTGCAGTTCACAAGGAGGATTCAAGGCTCATTTCTGTTACCTTTAATGGTAGTTTCATGGTAAAAACATACCTTGTGCTATCATGACACGACATAATATGGGAGAATACAGAGATTTCTATTATACACCTCCAAATTCTGTCAAATGTCTTCATCCAGAAACCAATATAACATTCTACTTTCAAATAACCAGAGCCAACTCTTAAATGGAGATTTCAAGGAATATGCCAATTTGTGAATTGTATTACAAAATTATCATGTATAGGTGTACACCAGAGTTTACCTGTTCTAAAAGATGTTTGTGCATTTGGGCTTTGACTAGAAGGTCTTCATTTAGTCCTAAAGCTCTTAACCTTAATAAGATGGGAACCTACTCTTTTGAGTACATACAACCCCAGCTGCTGTCACTTATTTACACATTTACACTATAGTTAACTCTGTAGCCCATTGAGAGAGCTTAACCTGCACAAGTATTTCCAAAATCACTCTTCCCGTCTCATAAACATGTCTTCATTATATCCTCTGTCCATTAGAAGCAGGATGCTGCCTTACTATGTTAAAGACAAATCCTTCTTTTACCCTGAAGATCACCTTCCAGGCTGCCAGCCCAGTCCTGCTGGTTCTAGGCTGCCAGTCAACCTTACTAGGGCATCAAGGCACTCACATATTGGTAAATCATAGAATCATAGCATGGTTTGGGTTGAAGAGGATCTTAAGATCATCTAGTTCCAACCTCCCTGCCATGGGCAGGGACACCACACAATAAACC